>VCJN01000065.1:0-64441 GCA_006384855.1 Tetraselmis striata | reverse complement strand
TCCACATGTCCATCTTCTTCATCTTGGGCCGCATATTTTGTGAGACTACACACATTTCAGCAACGCCCCTTGCAGCGGGAACCACGGGTGTGTTATATACTCTACACTGATGTACTATGTACTGTTGGAGCCGAAGAAAGAGCGAAGAACTGGCGCTGAGGCGTACGAGAACGAGTACAAGCCAAGCCAAGCGAAGTACGAGTACGAGCACAGCGAGTGCGAGTATAAGCGAAGGCGAAGTACTAGTACGAGGACGACGAGGCGACAGTACGAGCGACTACGAGGCCCTCAGGAAGTGCAGGACAGTATTACAAGTACCCGTGGGGTTCGAGTAACCTGTACGTACGCTGCGTATTAGCAGCAGCGCAATTATTGTGCGCGATGGTGTCACCTAGCGTTAGATAGAGCGCTGCCTTATTTTAGTTAGTTGCGTATTAGCAGTAGGTACTAGAACCTACTAAACAATCTATTACGCTATAGCATGTGCGAGTAACTTCTCGTATGTGCATGATAGCGAATGAATATACCACTTTGATGCGGACATACGAAGGTGCTAGGAACCTGTCTGTAGTTGGTTTGTGTTACTAAAACACGAGGGCGGGTTAGGTCCGCACACGTCGAATTTAGTATTAGTCTAGTAGTTACATACTCTACACTGATGTACTATGTACTGCTGGAGCCGATGAAGGAGCAAAGAACTGGCGACTGAGGCGTACGAGAACGAGTACAAGCCAAGCGAAGTACGAGTACGAGCACAGCGAGTGCGAGTATAACGAAGGCTTGAACTCGTTCTCGTACGCCTCGGTCGCCAGTTCGTCGCTCCTTCTTCGGCTCCACAGTACACAGTACATCAGTGTAGAGTATATAACAGGAGACACCAACAACGATATAAAAGGTCGATAACCTTCAGGGTGTCGACATACTCCCAAAGTCCTTGATTGCCCCCAACAGTAGTGCATGTGCTATCGGCAGCGGCCTAAATTCAACATAGCTTATATACGGCAGCCAACGCACAAATGGAGACAGGCATGTAGTGCCGGCTATCGTTGCACAATGCGCCATGCGCCGGCCTCCATTGCCAGAAACCGCATATCCACGATGGACAGCTGCCGGTGGGCATCCCCGCAATATGCAATATGGGTTCATAGTCATCGTCGGCAGTCTTTCCATGCGCTGCGTCCATCACCACCATAGGTGTGCACGCCGTATGTATAGCCGTCGCAGTAAGGGACGTCTGGACGCGGACTTCTACGTGGTACATGCATGCATCCGAAGCCGCCCATGTATGATCAACATCATCCATAGTAGTAATGCGCTATCTGCATGTAGACAGATAACGCATGCACAATCATGTTGGGAGAGGTATAGACACAGATCTGGCTGGAAGGGTCGGTTGCGGATGGCCATCCTATCCGTGAAGCGGTTGATCAATACTAACATGGTAGAGCACCCGTGGAGGTCTTTGATGAAGCGGTCTTAAAAATAGGCGAAATCCGCGAAATAAGTTGACACGATAACATGATATAGGAGTCCGTTCTTGCAGCTTGAGGCTGTGGTGAGGCCACGGTAGACGGCGCCGACCTCGCCGTCTGTGATAAACTGCTGCACGAGCCAGTTCTCGACTTGAGCACCATACCATATTGAGGTCGCAAACGGCCTCCTCGACGCAATGGAGGAAGCGGTTGAGTTGCGCTAGATTGCGCCGCTTGGTCATGAGTCGCTTGCGGCGATGTTGGCCGTAGGGGAGGGGGATCGAGCTGCGAACTTGCCATCTCCATAATATGGACGGCATGGGCGCGACGGGTAGTGTCGGCGTTGATGTCCATTGCTGAAGGCATTGGAAGCGGCGGCGGCACGGGCGAGTGGTGAGAGCGGCGGGTGGTGGCGAGCATGCAACAACGCGGGGGGCGTGGTAGGGGTATCGGCCAGAGCTCGCGAAACTAATGTAAGGTAGTGTAATGTAAATGCAATGGAGATGCAAAAGTTGCAAGAAGAACCGAATGTACATATCTTTATTTGCATTATTGCATGTCTTTTTTAGCGAATTGGCTAGCGGTCAGAGAAGAGCATAAGCACTAGTCGTGGCACACTGTTCAGAGCATAAGCATTAGCCGTGGCAGATTGACAGTTCGGAGGTCTTGAGGATCTTCGGGATATATTGCATATCAACATTGTCATCGTCAGCACAGTTAGTCGGTTATTTGCCAGCATTAGTATTAGTACTTGCATGGGTAGGGTAGAGTACATGCGTCATCATAGGGTAGCATGTATGCGTACGCGGCGGAAAGAAGGCGTGCGTACAATGGATGGAAAAGACGTACGATAGTTGGAGACGGTCGTGTGATATTTATGGATTGCCGTACGCGGATGTCATCATGAATAATAAGTGGTCCTTATGGAGTAAAGTAACGTGTGTGCGTACGCGGTATAGTGTGGTATAGGGGTTAGTGGTGCAATGAGGGTTATGGGCGTAACCCTAACACTTGTAGTGCGCAAACGGAGCGCATATTTGGCGTATTGCAGCTAGTGGTATTGAAAATGGTTTTGAGTAAATAGTTGCAATGTGATAATTATTGATAACACACTACCAATGCCGGGTGGTACGAGCATTATACATCTGCCTACCACAAGCGCATATTTGATTTGATTGTAATCCTTTCATGCTGACCCGGCCTAATAACATGTCAATCCTCCTCGCATATTCGGCCCTCTGGCGTCGGCTATGTTGGTTTTGCATCATTAGTTCTGCCACAGATATATTATGCCATGAATAGTTACGCATATGCCATAGGTACATATGGCATGATACTTTTGCGCCTGAGAGTGAATATTCAGAAGTTGCCGGATTAACTTACTCCTGCCGTTCGTCATCACTTACATACTTCGATGTGTCAAAAGCGTAGTGCTCCGCCCAGCCCAACCCTGGTCAGCGGCAATAATCCTTACTAGTTTGCGCTGCGATTAATCCTTAATCCTGAATCGAGTCTGCTCGTGCTCATTCAGCATCCTCTTCTGCTGCTCCTTCCACCTCACAGTCGCCGTAGTGGGCGTTTCCTAGTGCCTTTTCGGGTGATTTCTTGATCGCCTTTCGCAGCGGCTAGCCCATGTAAATACTAGTAAACGAGTAGATAGCAGCTGCTGCTGCCGCAGCCCGTGTATAGACGAGGGGCGGCGCTCGGCTGCTCGACTACTACTACCTGGACGTACCACCACTACGCTACGGGTTTTGGTATCAGTACATGTACTCGTACTCGTACGTACAGAGAAAGGCGGCGGCGGACTACTATACAGGGTATCTGCGATGATGATGACATTACTAATGGTATCGATCAGCCTACACGTACCAGCCGGCAATTAACCAGCAGTCGCTAATACAGCACATTTTTACGGCAGTGCTGGTCTGCTGGATGGCTGCTGCTGCTGCTGAACTACTAGTAGCAGCATGCATATTATTAATATTGGCTATTGGCAACCACGGGTTCCGTACTGCTAGGATTTATCTCGTCATACTACCCAGCCTACGATATATCTGCTAGCAATATCTAAATTCTTTCTTACGGGATATGGGGCGGAGACAACGATACGCGCAGGAGACTATCGGGCGACATTTCGAATATAGCGACTATTTAGTACTTTCTAACGGTAATAAACAACACCAGTGTGAAGATACGAGAGTAGTGAGTAGCCATGTGCACATACCGATTCTGCCAGCGGATCTTGATCAGACGAATGAAGTAGTGAACTCGGAAATAGAAGCAGCAATATATGGCGGTCGATACATAGCGAGCTACCGTAAATCAGCAGGATGATCCAGTAGACGGAATTTCTATCCGGGCGCAGGGACACAGGCGGGATCGGCAAGGGCAGCCGCTGCGCAGCAGTGACACGGCCTCTATAAATCAGGGCCTCTCCCCCTGTTCGCTATACGGGTAGGTTCATTATAGGGATGTCAAATAAAGTACTAACGCTCTTCTTATGGCCCCCTCCCCCTGTTCACTACAAGGGTGGGTTCACTTTCTGGGGGTTCATGATAGAGGTACTCGTCAGGGTGTTGTGATATTTCCCGCGTCCGGGATAGGATTAGCAAAAAATAATGAAACCCTTTAATTATGACGGCATTCTAAGCAGTGTGCTCCTACGCCGGCTAATTGCTGATTGTACAAGCAGGATATCTTCGAACAATTAAGCGGTCTACAACCGGGCGGGTCGCTTCTCGCTTATTTCAGTTTGAGCCGTAACTATCGTTGGGCAAAAATGCCGCTGGGGGTACTAATGACACAGCATAAGTTATGACATAAGGCATACGTAGATTATATCGGGCATAATCATAAGTGCATTGGTATCAGGCACAACATAAGTACTTATGGCATCAGCATGTGTGTTAATACGACATAATATGGCATAACTTGTGTTGCAAGAACTGCAAAATAATACATGCCATATTTGACCAATTATGCCAATAGGATTGACATGCTGTAATGTTCGCCGCCGACGTGTTAGCATCAAAGGATTACAATCAATGAAATTAAATATGCGATGGTGTTAGCCAACCGTACACCGCCCGTACTACCCGGCATTGTCGGCGTGTTATCAATTTTCACATAGCAACTATCTACTCAAGACCATCTTCAATACTAGCAACAATTATGCGCTCTTCTTCACGCACTGCAACCATTGATTGTGCCACAACTTGCCATCCACGACCTCTTGCATAACATATTGCGTTTCGTTGCAATTTTGTTGATGTAAAGGAACTCCTCGCTGTGTATCTTGTAGTAGTCATCGGTGTAACTTGAAATTTGAATCTTTTACAGCTTTATTCCCGCGTAGTCTTTGGTGCTAAACATGTCAGTTGTATTGCGGCCCGACCACACGAACCCCCATAGGGCATGCTGCATGTTGGCATGTGCACGTGGTGTGTGGTCCTCTAAAGGCTAGGTCCTTCATCTAACGGGCGGAACCCGCCTCCTTTGTATTCCCTTTTTGTTTTTTTGTAATCCCGCCCCTCCCGACCCTAGCCGTACCCTATTCCTCTCCAGGAAAATTCCTCCGGATTCTTAGGGCTTAATTATCCAGCGAAGCGTCGATTTTTCAGCGGTGAGCTTTATTGCCGTACGGGTACCCGTATAGTACGGATCGGGCCTATAGGTGCATGACCAAAGCGCTTATCTACTGGCATGTACTACTAAGTACTATAATCCACCCACCCGCCCGCCCGCCCGCCCAGCACGGTTCTTAATTACACAGCCGTCCGACTACGACGACCTCACGGTTGGGAGGTAATGATGTGAATTACAAAAAGGGCAGTTCCCCAGAATTAGAAAATCAACACAGCAAGCCGCATAAAAGCGGCCCGCATCCCGCATAAGGCGGGATGGATGAGTGATACGCACACGGTTCAGAGTCCGGGCCACGCGTGCACGTGTGTGTGTGGGTGATCCTCGGACGTGCTGTGCAGCTTCAGCAACGGGATGGCAGACGAATCTGCGCCGTCTGATGAGGCAGCGAGCGCGCTCTCGAGCGGCCACCAAGCTCAGGACCCCGAGGAAATCTCTTGCGAGCAAGGCCTCCTGGTGAGCCCGGGTGATGCACCGAGTGCCCCGCGATGAGAGGGCACCCCGATCCGCAGCCAAGCATGCGATACCACGCACTGTGCGGTGCACCCCCTTGCTCACCTCACCCACTGTGCCGAAGACCATGCCCGTGTACTCCGACATATCCCGGATGTCTCGAAGAGGACCCTTCTGTCCGGGCTCCGAGTTGTGCCACGCCGCATCCCGCGCTGCCAACCCCCGTTGTATGTCGCCCAACAGGGAGCGCTCAAACCGATCCATAGCCGTGGCCCGGGGCACTGAAGTGCACTTGACCCGTACCGCATAGTCTTGAACTGCAGCAGCGTGGACTTCAAGCTCCGGGGATCATAACTCCCGGTCACGACGTTGAACGCCGGAAGGGAGAGCTCTGCGTCCGGCACTAGGTCCTTGAGTTCATCCCTGGGTACGGTGTTGCCGAGAGGCACTGCCTGCTGTAACAAGTCATCCACCTCCCGCCGTACCGCGATACCTAAATAGGTCGTGAACACAGTGATCGCGGAAGGCATCTGCGATAGCGTCGTGCTGTACACGCCAGTGAGCGTCTCCAGGCGCCGGGAGGTTCATGAGCGCGTCGCCGTATAGATCAACAATGACGGGGTTGTGCTCCGTCGAGGGCAGAATGATCTGGCTCCCAACCACCGGGGCCAAGCACGGGCTAGGCAGAAAGAAGTACCCGGCAGCGACCTCCCGCAGCTCATGCGGAGTCATGGTTGTCCGCGCGGTGGGGATGGCCACTGTCCACATGCCTGACGCCGCGTCGAGCTGGTTGAACAAGATCCGTTCCCTACATGTGGCAGGGAGAGCGCACACCTCATTTCGAAGCCGAGAGTTGTTGGCCTGGTCTAGAAATGCCGTCAGCTCCTTTCGCGAGCCCGACGCAGCCTCCACTTCCCGCTCCATCTGGCCTGCATCTGCGTCGCCGAGATGGCCAGCAGTAGCCGCTTGGAGGCGGCCCCACGCCTCGTGCATCTCCGCGGCGTAGCTGTCCGACCCATTTTTCCATTACCAGCAACGAGTAGCGAGGGAGGTACTGGTACTGCTACTCGCTACTCGCTGCTGGTAATGGAGAAAAAAATGGAACTCGCTAGTCGTCACAAGCGCTTATCTTCTGACATGTACGACTACTAAGTACTATAATATGGTGGAGCCCGCTACTGGTACTCGCTACTCGCCACTAGTAAGGATTACTCGCTACTCGCTGCTGGTAATGGAAAAAAAAATGGTACTCGCTAGTCGTCACAAGCGCTTATCTACTGACATGTACTACTAAGTACTGTGATCCGGTGGAGCCGCCGCTCGAAACGTTGCGCCTGATGACTTCTATGCAAGCCACACGCGAGTTCCTGGTCGCTGCTTCAAAGCGCTGGCAATGCAATTCATGGAACTGTAGGCCAGTGATATGGAACCCGTTCCTTTAAAATTTTCTGAAAAATCGACGCATCGCCGATTCAACTGATTCAACCGATTCAAGTTACTTCGTACTAATCCGCCGGTCTTACGCCTATAATGTTAGCCGCCGCCTGCTATCCCGGCGAGTGCAGCTAGGACGCCCTCACGGACGCCCATTCCCCTTCTAGCCCTTCCCCATTAGCAAAGATGCGACGCTCCGGCTGAGGCAGTCAAGGCGTCTTGCCGCCATCGCCGCACTTGCTGCGCTCGGGGTCGGTTGGGGTCGCTGCGTGGCTGGGCTACCCCAACGCGTTGTTGTCTTCCTCCGGGGAGAGGCGGGGGCTGCTGCGCTGGGGCGTATCGCGAGTCGAGCCCGCGATCCGACATGCCACCGCCTCGGCACCTCCCTCCCTCAACCTAATTATCCCGAACCCATACCGGTACCTACTTGTCCCTGTCCCCCCTCCACAACTGAAAATCTCGCCCTCCGGACCCCCCGGCGACCCTCACAACTTTCAATCTCCGAGGCTCAGAAATTACCCTCTATGACGAGCACAAACACATGCTCATGGAGTGTCCAGACATCATCATTCTCACAGAAACAAAGCGTCCGAATCTCGCTCGGCAAAGATTGGCGCCTCCTCCTTCCCGGGTACAAAATATCTACGGAAGCGTGCCTCGTTTCGCAGGAAGGCCATCGGGCGGATGGCCTCATGAGCGCTGTCCGTCAGGGCGCCTACGCAATAAGCACACAGGCGCTCCCGGACCACCGTAACCTCTATGTCCTCGCCTTGCACTTGGCCGCCACAAACAACCGGACCGCGTACTAAACGGGGACTTCCCTTAGATCTGAAGCTCCGCGCGACGGGTTCCAATACTCCAGCGCCCTGCTGCATGAGACCAAACGCTTCCTCAGCACGGGAAAATTTCTAGGCCTGGACTTATTCCCGAACGAAATCCTCAAATAGTTGCTTCCGGAGAGCACCACCTCAGCCATGCATACCCTCTTCCAGCATATGGCTAACCTGCCTAATTACTTGTACAACCCACTAGCCTGGTGCACGGCCGTCACATGTCTACTATACAAATGGGGCTCCCCGGTCAAATGCGGCCACTACTGGCACATCGCTCTCATGAACTGCGTACTGAAGTTGTGGACAACACGGCACACTCGCTAGTACATTATACCTTGTCAGTTGCGACTACCGGCAGGGCACACACGGGGTACCCGATATACAAACGGAATAACACGATATCATTCGGGCGAGCTTTCGTGCCCCGGGAGGCCTTGTCTCACAATTCCATAGATAGATCACCTTTGCCAGTTATTTGCGTGTCGCGTCCAGCACGGCCGTCAATGCGGTGTTGCCCTTCGCCCCGTGATCTCGCCTTTTTCGCGTCTATTCGGCGCGCCGCTGACTGTCGGGAGTTGTGGCATGCAGCCGTGGTTTTCATGCTTGCCGGACACTGGGTGCCGCGCAACTACGTACGGGGTTCAAGTCCAGTCCTCTACGCGCAACAAGGCGGTTCAGACGGATGCTAACGGGTTGTTGACGTGGGCGAACGGAGCTAGCGAGAGGGACATATGATTTGCATGTATGTCCGTCATGGCCATAGCGACACAACTGCTCGACGATGGCCACGGTGCTTGCCGGCAGTGCAGTCCTACCACGTTGCTCGCGTAAACTGCCCTTACCCTTCTGAGTTGCCGACATTGACGGATGGCAGTGCCGCACACCATGTCTGCCTGGTCCGACACTAATTGCGCTGCGCCTGAACCCCTCTTCCGTGTGCAGGAATGGCGACTTTCAGGATGCATGAATGTAGTGCCCGGCCAGCTCTCTGTCCCTAACTTTGCCGCCATGCCCGATGATGTCTGCACTGCCGTGTCCTTGGAGATGGCGATCTGTAGCGCGTCCCACACCCATGTGTACACATCCCGTGCGTGGCTTGTGTGCATGTGCGCTAATAGCGTTGCCCTGAAGAGGGTTGGGACGATGCACATGACCACGTGGAGGCTGTCGCGGCGATGCCGCGCTCCAAGATGATGAATGGCAGGTACGGCCCCGACATCTCTGAGGCGCCATAGCGATGTTGATGCCACCTGAGACGCAATGCCTCTGAGCGCTCTGGCTTGGCCGTGTCTGAAGTGATGATGTCTCCACAGTAGAGCGGCTCCCATCGGGCTAGCAGAGTTTTGGTGGCCTTCTTGCTGATCTACCCGTTGGCTGTGCAAGTGAATGGATCTCCGGGTGTGCCATCCGCCTTCGGCGGCGGCGGCACATGGCCGCACATGACCATGTGCTCGATGGTGCGATCCTCCACTCCCGCTGCCTTGAGCTGTGCATGGGTGAGATTAAGCTGGCCCGTGACCACCAAGCACCATGGGCATGGATAGTGGCTGGAGTTGCTAGCTAGGCCAAGCATATCAACAATATATGCTCATCGGTGCGCCAACAAAAGTAACCGCATGGCAGAAGCCCACGAAGGAGAAACCGAAGAGCCGAGGCCGCCCAAGCACCCATCTTGCTCCCCACGACCATGCTAACCCCCCACCCCCTTCCCCACCTCCGCCCAAAACATTGCAAGCCGGACGCAATGCGCATCATCGAATTCGACTGGGACCCGGTCACATAAACCATTACTCCATGCAGCGATCCTAGAGCAGTCCAAAAACTACACGCAATCGAATTCAAATATTATATTGATCTCAATCATGCCACCATGCACGCTCTCATCTACCAAAAGTACCAACCTTTGCTGGACTCCCTCCGTAGACAAGGCTGCCCGTGCCCGATTAAAATCGTCCATGTCACAGTGAGCCGTTAGTAGCGGTACCATGCACAAACTTACAATAGAATCCGTCCAACGTCTCATGGCCCTCCGCCCCATCCAACCCCCGGACAAACCTCCTCCACCCCCCAGCTCAGCATGCGACCCGCATGTGACCCGTCTACTATGTAGAAAATTGCAAAGACACTCCATCGGATGGCTACATACACTCCTCCCCGACAATCCCTCAAACCCATCGTAACCAAGCCCAGCTCCTCTCACATCCCTACCTAAAAATAACACACCCACCATGGACAATCACGCTTCAGCAAGACACCTTACACGACACCTCCGCCACGGGGGGGGGGGGGGGGGGGGGGGAATACCGAGCGGTTGGAAGGAGGGGCGCGGCAAACAAGAGAAAGGTCGGAAGCTGCATCCGTAATCCAGGGAAGCGTCGATTTTTCGGCGGCGAGCTTTATTGCCGTGCGGGTACCCGTAAAGTGCACAGCGGATCGGGCCTATAGGTGCATGACTCAAGCGCTTATCTACTGGAATGTACTACTAAGTACTATAATCCACCCACCCGCCCACCCACCCGCCTACGGTCCTTAATTACACAGCCGTCCGATTACGATCTCACGGTTGGGAGGCTATGAGTTAAATTGGTACTCGCTACTCGCTGCTGGTAATGGAAAAAAACTCTGGTACTTCAAAGCGCTGGCAATGCGAACGCTCGCTGTTGGTACTTCAAAGCGCTGGCAATGCAATTCATGGAACTGTAGGCCAGTGATATAGAACCCGTGCTTTAAAAACTTTCTGAAAAATCGACGCATCGCTGATTCAACTGTCAAGTTACTTCATACCTAGGGTACCAATCGCGGTGGGATAATAAAGCACATCCTAAAAACAACTCGGCTTGGGTAGTAGAGAGCAGCAACTCAGCACGTTCTAATTCAATTTGAATTTGAATTTGAATTTCTGCGACCGATGCTGTCGCGTTCGCGGCTCTGCCGCTTTGTCGGGCTTTACGCCCTAGCTCGGTGATTGCCCCCAAGGGTGCCAACAGCAATAATAGCCTGCTTATAGCGGCGCGGGCTTCGGCATCCCCGAGGGTTCTCGATGTGGTTCACCGGTTCAAAAAAATACAACTGTTCTAACGTGGAACTTATGCTACTTATAATGTTTATGCGCTGTTTCTGTTGGGTTAGCGGCCGGACTTTGGCCATAACAAAGAGCTTATATGTTATGCACTTCTGTTATGCCGGCACCATAAGTCCGGCACTACTTGTGCGCAACCCTGGTCGTAACCGCAGTCATAAATATCCACACGATTACTGAATTTCTCGTAGTACGAACCGCAAATATCCGGGAGGTTCGATGGTTTCGGGTTGCGGCTGGCCATGCGAAAAGTGACATCCCATTTGGTAGCAACCACAGAATACAGTCTCCGCCTGCACCATGCTATCTCCCAGCCTCCTCGCCACTCGTGTGCCGCAGATAGAGCGTGAATCGAACCGTGCTCCCGATCGGTCAAGGTACTAAATGATGTGCGGGTCGGCGGTGGGTGTGGGGACTGGGGAGCAACCCCATGTCGTCCCGAGTGACCAATGATGGGGCGCAATGCAGCGCCGGACGCCATCGGCCGGACCTTGGGCACTTCACCGCAATGTTACCGACAAATAGGTAGGTCCTCCCATACCACTACAACCCCCACGACTAGTCTTGGGCTTTCGTGCCGAGCCATCGCGAGTTTAAAGCGCGCTACGGTGGGATATGGGGTGGACTCGCGACCGCGCATGGCGTATTTGCGTCGGGTGCCCCTGCCGCGCTTTTGGAGACTGTGCAATCATGCCGCTGGGATATGCAACGGCCTCTTCATGTTGATCACTTGCTACGCTATGTTCGTTTGATTTCCGGGTAGCCACATATTTGCGGGCCGCATGTACATTGCGCAAAACATGTTTTGCGCGATGTATTATTTAGATTTGCGGCTCAGTGGGCCCGATTTGGGTCGGTTGCAACTATATCACGATATTTGCGACCAGTAGCGAGGCCATACGCAAACCTTCTAGCCGCGAATCGGGGCAATCTACTGCTTCGACTCAATATTCGGGCAACTCGGTGCTAAGCGATTACGACGACTCGTAAGCCGTGCCACCGCGTAAGGTGCAGTGCCGCGTGTAGAGCTTCGACTGGAAAATTGGAGCATTCTTGGACAATGTATGTGGTACCCACACGAGGTGGGTAGGACAGGTGATCAGGGTATGGATAACCTACCATCCCGTGACCCTAGAACAGATAGACCCTAAAGTGTGCCAGGGTTCGGTCGAGCCCTACACGCGGCACTGCACCCTATGCGGTGGCAGCTGCCGTCGCGTGAGGCTAGGGCCGCATGAGGCCCTAGCGTGAAGCCTAGGGCCTCCGGGTTCCTAGCGTGTGGAGTTGTGACGTCACAAAAATCTAAGATACCATAAAGAGGTGGTTGGAGGTTCTTTCCTTCAGCGTGGGAGTTTCCGCACACGCTAGGCCCTTGGATGCCCTAGCCTTCATGCTAGGGCCTCACGCATGCTAGGGCCTTGCCGCTTATGCGCGGTTGCGAGGTGCTTTTGCATCAGGACAACAAGGCAGTGGTGACCGTGCTCAGCCACTTCACCTCGCGCTCGCCAGCTATTAGGGAGCTGCACAAGCCCTGGGAGCTACTGGACTGCAATAGTACTCAGGTGAAAGCGCGCTACATATAGTCCGCAGCGAACGTCCGGCTCAAAACCCTAGAGTTGAAAAAACCTTTACAACTTGAGGTAAAAACCTCAAAATGAGTAATTTTCTCCTGCCATTTGAATCGCGGATGTGTCGAAGCATGGGGCGGCATGGAACCAATAACATTACCGATGACACATGGCAGATAATTATAATGCTAGCGCAGAAAAATCAGCATATCCATGAGGCCGCTCACATTGCGGTAAGCATGAATTGATGCGGACGGGAATAGCAATAGCTATACTGCGCTGCCACTGCCGTCGACTGTAGCCCGGCCCTTGACTTCGGGTATTCACCTAGACCTGTACCGGCATATCTATACCCAGCACCCATGGCGCTGTTGTTGCTGTTTGACCTGATGCCCGTTTGCAACAACAGCAAGCAGCTGTCCTGTGGTTCAGCAGAGTGCAATACACACACGCTCCCGGGTGCCGCAACATTGGCCGCGCTGTTGCTAGCCCTTGACAAGTAGGCAAGGGGCAAGCGTTGCCAGGATATGCCTGGAAGGTGCACGGGCAACGTGTTTACTTACAGAAAGGTAAAGCGGGGTGTAGTCTCAGGATTGTGGGGTGACTCAGTTGACACCACGCTTGAAGGCAATAGAGAAGTCCTGCCCGATGTTAAGCTCTGGCTTGCGGATGACAAGCGCAGAGTCGGGCAGGGCAGGCTCCATGTGCAGAGGGCCAGGCGTGGCGGTCAGAGGGCGGCCGCCCGCCACGGTGGCTGTCCAGCCCGCGGGGCCGTCCGCGAGGCCCAGGATGAGGATGCGCTCGATGGTGACGGGCGAGGTGAAGGCGGCGCTGGCGCCGGGGTCGGCGCTGGAGGAGGTGAGGTGGCCGTTGGCGAAGGTGAAGGCGCGGTGCAGAAACTCGCCCCTGCCATACAGGAGGAGGGGGAGGAGGGGAGGCAATGTAGCAGTAAGCAGGGCGCAGACACATGCAGCGCTCCCGATTCCAACAAATTGCGATCCAGGCCCCGAAAACCCTACTGATGTGCTCCATTCCCCTGATGATGCGGTATCATCAGCGGAACGGAGCTTGCGTGCGGTCATGAAATTGGGATCGCGGGTCCCAATAATCACAGAAAAATACTTCGCAATTTTTCCTGTCCCGGCAGCAGAAAAAACAACGCGATGGGTTTTTCAGCATGGCAACAGTGTCCATTAAATATTCTGATATACATCAACATCTCAACACTTTTTCGCTTTGTGACTGAGGGGGGGGGGGGGGGGGGGGGGGGGGGACAAAAGTACATAGCCAACCCATAGCATGGTTGTAGTATGGACAGAGAGAGTGAGGGGAATGTCGTGGTAATAACGTCGCCAAAACACAGGGATTCCACTAGTGCCTGCAGGTACTCGTGGCTGTCTGGCCACAGAAAGGAACTCGCCGCACCTGCGGAACGCGTAGCTGTGCCCGTCGTCCAGGTACAGGTCGCCGGCGGCGGCGCCAGCAGCATCCAGCGCGACGACCAGCGTGACCGGGTCCGCGGCCATGGCGCCCGTGCTGCGGCGCGGCCGGTCGCGGCGCACCGTGATGTGGCCGCCGCGCAGGTACAGCGGGATGCGGTCCATGGTGACGGGGACCTGTGCGGGGGAGGGGGGGGGCAGCATAAGAAGGGCCAATGCATCGTACACGCCAAGGCCAGCATGGCAGCGCTGTGGTGAGATTAAACCCCATCCACACACACAGACACAGACACAGACAGACACACACACACACACAACATGAAACACTCCCAGAATGGTCAAAGTTCTGTGGCTTCAATCTGGACTCCGACTTGCGGAAAGAGACCCGAGGGGCCCTAGCATCACGCCCGCGAGATGAATCAAATGCCACGTGAGAGAGGTCACAGAGGCGGAAGGGGGCTCTGGCGGAGTGAACCCGGCCCCGATGCGCGGCTCCGCGGCAAGGAGGGGCCGCACCTTGAAGCGCGACTGTGTGCCGGTCAGCCAACCACTGGGCCGCTGCACCTCCGTGCCGTCCCAGAAGCTGTACCAGGGCCCGCCGCCTGGCAGGAAGGCCTCCGCCTCCTTGGCGCCCGCCTGCATGGGGGACACGCGGGGCGGCCGTCGACAGGGAGAGGGTAGCCACCAGCAGTGGGAACGGGAGCATACATTCTCACTTTTCCCTTCATAAAAGAAAGGTTGAGCGCGCCCAGCTTTTGGATCTCAGAAGGGGTGACGTAGCAGGGGCATCACCCGATGCAGCCTTCTAATTCGTCTTCAACAGACTCAAGCGGTCATATAGCAGTAAACTTTATGATAAAATATATATGAAAACTCAACATCCTGTCTACGACTACTGTGACTACTCTCATTGCAGCTCATTGCAGCTCAATGCGCGACACTCGTCGCAGGGCGCGCACCTTGAGGACCGGCCTCACGAGCAGGCCCGGGCCAAACATGAACTCCTCGTCCTCTGTGGGGCGGGAGGGGGGGGGGGGGGGGGGTCATGAGTTGCAGCAGGCGGTGGGGCGGGCACGGATGCGGATGAGGGGGGAGGCGCTTCAGGCAGTCGCCCCACTCACCGGCAAAGGTGTCCTCCTCGTCGGGGAACTCGTACCAGAGGGGGCGCATGACGGGCGCGCCGCTGACGTTGGCGGCGCGGAAGAGGGTGTACGTGGTGGGCAGCAGCTGGTAGCGCAGCCGAAGCGCCGCGCGGATGTGCGTGGTGGCGGGCTCCCCAAAGAGCCAGGGCTCGCGCCTGGCAGGGCGACGAGGCCGCACGGTGGGTCAGGCAGGCGGTGGGTGCTGGGTGGCGGCAAGGAGGGCGTCATGCCCATCCGACCCGGCCATTGCTTATACTTATCATATACTTATGATTCTGAATAACTATAAGAAAGCAACGACAACAGACTCGCTGGGAACCGCCTCAACTTCGTGGGATGCATTGGCTACGTATACGTATTTACTTTGGGTGGGCACCTAATAATTGTTTTCTTGGAGGTGCAGCGGCACCCGAAATTGATGGAACCGCGCGATTCCGGGTCCTCAGAAGGCCACCCCAATGGGCAGCACTCAAACCGCTATGGCTATTGCGTGCGCGTGAAGGAGCGTACTGCCTCACAGCTCAATGCCGTCGACCGCCTATTTCACTCAGTCCCATTCAAGCACTGGCACGCCACTGGTGTGAACGGGTGTCACAGCTGGACCGAAAGGGCGCTCTGCTAAACCAGCCCCCCTCGGAGTGTGGTTATACATAGATAACCGACCCTTCAGCCACCCCTGCTCTTCACTGGGCTCCCACAGCATCAGCACATTGTTACGAAGCAGCGGATGAAGCGCACTAGAGCCTGTACATTAGTCGCGGACAATCGACAGGTAATTCGAGCTTGCATTTAGGTGTCCTTCAGGGGCCAAACATATTATGTTGCAACATCGTGCCGATCAGTCCGTGATGCATTCCTGGAATTCTGTTTATTCAATAGATTGTTCCTCTTCAAGTAAGAGGGGGTTAATTTATGTTTTGAATCTAATTTCTCATTCCTATGCGCGGACGAGAAGCTTGCTTATGTATGATATGGACAGAGGGGCCGGCGGGTGGTGGGGCGTGCGTACCGCTTGGTCTCCAGGTGCGCGTGGCCGCGGAAAAAGGGGTAGAACACGCCGACCTGGTACCAGCGCGTCATGAGCTCCGCGTCGGGGTTGCCGAAAAAGCCGCCCACGTCCGCGCCGCTGTAGGTGAGCCCGGTGATGCCCAGCGCCAGGCACATCGGCACGCTCACGCGCAAGTGGTCCCAGTCTGCCGTGTTGTCGCCAGTCCAGATGGGCCCGATAGTCTGCGCGGGCGGCGCAAAGGGTGCCGCGGAGCACACCGTTACCATGGGCACGATGCGACACAAGGCTGGCGACAGCACAGAGCGATGCAATATACACATCCCCACAAAATAAGCAGATTCAGCGAGGGAAAAAAGCTGGACATTTTTATCACGATAAGATTTATAGATGTGTGTATTCATTGCTGTTTGCAATAATGCCAAAGGAATACATCGAGTGGCATGCAGCTTAATTACAAACAGTGTTATCTACCGGTGCCCACATATCTGCAAGAACCCTTATTATAAGGCTCGGATTGGGCTTGCATGCAAACTCAAAATGCATTTGATATAGCTCCGCTATAGTTTTGTCTGGATCTGATCTCTGGCAGGTCGGGCAGGTTCTTATTCGCTGTGTTAATAGTACGGCGACCACACTTGTACAATTTCTTGTGCAGCTAGCGGTGAAATGACGGGCGCATTGTGTAGTGGGGGGGGGGGGGGGGGGGGGGGGGGCGCACCTGAGTGCCGGCGAAGAAAGCGCGGGAGAGCACAAAGGGGCGGTCCCCATCGGGGCCGTGCACTTCCTGACCGCGCAGCGCAAGCCCGTCCGCTGTCGCCTGCCGGTTGTCACATGCAGAGGCGTCAGGGAGGGGGGTCAGGGCTCCACGGTGACACGGGCTGCAGGGCGCGCAGCTTGGGGCGGGCGAGGAGGAACAGGCAAACCTTGTGGTAGAACATGCCGTACGCGTTGT
This sequence comes from Tetraselmis striata, assembly GCA_006384855.1. Classification (NCBI taxonomy): domain Eukaryota; kingdom Viridiplantae; phylum Chlorophyta; class Chlorodendrophyceae; order Chlorodendrales; family Chlorodendraceae; genus Tetraselmis; species Tetraselmis striata. The sequence goes on along the minus strand of VCJN01000065.1, from coordinate 47,415 downwards.
GTACGTCGCGGTGCTCCACGTCGCCCAGCGGGCTGTAGTGGATGTTGTCCTGCGGCCACAGTTGGGGTGTTAGGGTTGGCCGGAGATTAGGAGGGCCGAGAGAGACGGCGGATGGCGGCCAACATGGCGGATGTGCGGCGGGCGGCAGGGGTTTGTGGGGGAGAGGTCGGGGGGGGGGGGGGGGGGGGGGGGGGGGGGGACCTTCTGCATGGTGACCTCCGGGCCGTTGAAAACGGAGGGCTCGTTCATGTCGTTCCAGACGTAGAGGTGCGACGTGGAGCCAGGGTAGTTGCTCAGCCGGAACTGCTCGGCCCACCACTCGCGGATGGCGGGGTTCATCATATCCAGGTAGGAGGAGGAGCCAGGCCAGCACCAGCTGCGCGGGACCCACGCGGCGGGCGCGGGGGGGGGGGGGGGGGGGGGGAGGGGGGGGGGGGGTTTGCTCAGCTCCACTGTGTCGCCCCTTTGCGGTAGCACCCCCACGCAAGGCACTCACTGCCAGGTAATAGAGCAATCCCACAGAGCATCACAAAGCAGAAAGAAGCCAATTTTAATCCAAAAGAGCAGGTATAAATTACAGACACATATACATACGTGAGTATGTATGTGCACATACTTGTATTATAGAATAATAACAGATGAGGATAATAAAAAAATGATGATTGGTCCATGGGAAATCTGGTAGCAAATGATTGACATGTTTCTGGCTTGACAGCACCTTGATGTACTCTCAGGAGAAATGTGACAAAACAATTCTTGACTATATGATTGCCACTGCACCTTTAGGACTCATATCGGCGTATTAGTGCGCGGGCGTCGACTAATAAGTAGAGTTATTGTTGTTTACTTATCTAGACTTGATGGGGGGAAGGGGGGGGGGGGGGGGGGGAGCGGGCTTGGGCGCACCCCTCAAAGGTGGCGTTGTCCTTGTTGCGAACGTAGAGGTGGTTCTCCTCCGCGTACTTGTGCATCGCGAAGCCGGGGTCGCGCTTCACGTGCGGGTCTACGATGACCACCATCTGCCGCCCGCGCGAGGCGAGGTCCTGCTGCATGCGCGCCGGCGTCGGGAACTTGGCACCGTCCCATGTCATGTACCTGCCACGCCGGGCGGGGAGCACACACCGCCAGCTCAGCTGCCCCGCACCGCCGCATCACCAGGTCGGCCTCCGCACACAACACCGAGCAAAACCCCTCTCCCCCGCGACCCGGGAGGCCTTCTCCCAACAACTGTCCCATCTGCACCTCCTCGGAGTGACAGGCTGTCTCGAACCCATGGACCGCATCCCCCTGGACCAACCGTAGAAAATCACAGGGGTCCCCACCACAATGACCCTTATCTTCGCGGCACGCCACTGAGCTCAGGGGAAGGGGAGGAAGGGGGGGGGGGAGGGGGGGGGGGGGGGGGGGGGGGGGGGGATGTCGCACCGCTTCCCGTTGGTGTGCTCAATGTCCAGCCACAACACATCGTACGGCATCATGTGGCTGTCAAAGCCTGCACAGCCAGCAGCATGTAGCGCGTAAGCAGACTCTCTGCACCTCTCAGCTTTTTAGGATATAAGTAGGGTGGCGTGCTTCCTGGTTGTCAGGGTCGTCGAATGAAATCAAATAAAATGGGGGGTAAGGGGCTTGGTGTGGGGTCGGCACCCGCATCTACGGCCGCGACGTCAGCCTCGTCGTTGTAGTTCCAGCGGCACTGGTGGTAGCCGAGTGCAAAGAGCTGCGGCAGCGCGGTGGTGCCTGTAACGGACGTGTACTGGCGGAGCACTGCGGCGGGGGAGGGGCCCGCCATGAGGAAGAGGTCCAGCACGCCGCTCTCCGCGATCCACTGCGTGTGGGTGCCGCCCGGGCCCTTGGTCACGTCCACAAACATCTCCGCCGTGTTGAGCCTGCAGTGAAGCGAGGAAAGCGGGGGTACCAAGGGGCTCAGCCTCCTGGATGTGATTGTGAGCTGGACCCTGGCTTTTTAGGGCGATTCATGATGCTACCGGTTTATGGTCTAGAGTTTAGGTCTGTCTCCTTGCGCCTCGCTCAGGTCTATGGCCAGGGTATGAAACCCTAACCAATATGGTTCCCTGCCTGTGGTCCTGTGGCGATTCATGATGCTACGGGTTTATGGTCTAGAGTTCAACACCTGCAATCCACTTGCATCCACTGCGCCATCTTTCCAAATGATCCTTAACCCTACATCCAAAACCTTGAAACCAAATTGAACTACCTCCCCCCCCCCCCCCCCCTTCCACGTGCATGCTGCGCGACCTACGACCTGGGGGCTTCAGTCCCACATGCATTGACAGTGCATGTCTGGCCGCTGCCAGCAGCCCGGGCCTTGCAAAGGACGCCACGACGGGCGCGATCAAAGGCTCGTGCACATCACCATCGCGCGGAGGCCGTCGGCATGGAGGGAAAGACAGGGGGCGAATGCGTGCAGGTGTCGTGAGGAGCGCGCACAGCCCCTCTCACCGATGGGGCTCAGCTGTGGAGCCAATCATTGATGCCATGAAGCCCCCCGGAGCCCACATAAGGCAACCCTAAACCCTACAACGCTCTCCATCTCTATCCTGCCAACCCCAATGAGCGACTACCGGCATAGGAGAAGGACAATACATACAATGAGACACAGTATGTTTTAGGTTTCAGGGATTCAGGGATTTAAGGATTTTATGTTTTAGGGATTTGGGGTTACTATATTTGTGACCTTAAGAAACCCTAAAAAGACCGTTACACGAGCAATATCTTCGTACATGACCGCCGATGGCGCGCTGGAAAACGCCTGGGGATCACCCCGCGGCAGGAGGTCATGCGGCATGGAGGGGAAGGGGACACGAGGTCTGCCTTGGGGGGGGGTGGGGGGGGGAGAGGGGGGGGGAGGACGCACCAGAAAGCGCCCACGGTTTGGCCGGCCCGGTGTGCGAGCAGCATGGGGATGGAGCCGTAGAGCCCAAAGGGCGACTCGTGCAGGTACTCAAACACGTCGAGGTTGTACAGCCGGTACGGCTCGGACACGCCTGCACACACAGGTGCAGGAGGGGAAGGGGCGGGGGGGGGGGGGGGGGGGGGGGTGAGGGAGGGAGGAGAACAGGGCCGTATCAAGAGAAAGTAGAGCATTTATACTGGATAGACGCAAATATAATCACTATAATGTATATATCAAATATAGAATACCCTGCAACATCAAATATCAAATATCATACAATATAATGTACTGTAATTTACATGCACCTGCACCACTAAACTGCCTTTGCATACAAATTACCCTGCAACATGGAGACAAGAATCGAGTGGCATATTCATTGCAGATCCTGGTGCTGTATCTCGGCGATTTTACTGTTTTGTTGTCCTTAACTGGTTAAAACAATGGTCACGCGAGAGCCCAGAGTGTGTTTTCATGTGCTTACATAGATGGACACTTCTGCGCCATCAGAGCGAGAGGAGAGGAGGCGTTATGCTATTTTTCATTGTTTTTAAGGGGGTTGGGCGGGGAACGGGGGGGGGGGGGGGGGGGGGGAGGGGGGGTGATACCGGTGGTCTGCTTGAGGGAGAGCGAGGTGGCGCGCTCTGGGAGGCCGTACACGTGGCGGAAGCCGTCGAAGGAGAGGTCGATGGAGATGGCCTCAGGCCCGTTTGGCTTGCTGTCTGTGTGGGAGCGAAATTTCTCCTCCCACCAGCCCTCCGGGTCGCCCTCCTGCCGGCAAGCCAGCAGAAAATAAGGGGAAGGGGGTTCAGAGCCGCCCGGCAGCGGCCCCCTCAGACCTAGAACGAGACATTTATAGACAATTATAAACAATGATTAAAGGTTTTTTGGGCGTTTTTTATTCATCCCCTTGGATGAGTTAGAGCATCTTCCATCTCATTGACCAGAGCCCCCGACACAGAGAGCCTCATTGACACAGAGCATCCAGCACGGCGCACCTTCTTCTCGCGGCTGTGCTCCCAGCCCAGCATCTGCCGCGCATTGAAGCTGGCGACGAGCGCGCTGCCCGCTGTCACGTCCAGCTTGAGCGGCCAGTACTGCAGCGCCACGCGCAGGCCGCCGCCCTCCAGCGTGAGGCCGTCCGGGCCCACGTCCAGCACGGCGGATGCCGCGGCGCGCTCAAAAGCCAGCGTCCAACACGTCGGGCACGCGGTAGCGCCCGCTGCCGCTACCCGCCTCGTCCAGCTGCAGGCGCAGGAAGCCGTGATAGAGGGTCACTGACAGCGCCAGCTCCGGCGCGCCCTCCGCGTCCTCGTTCACCACCGCCGCCGCCAACGTGGAGCCGCCGCGCAGCTCTGCGGAGCCCGGCCGCAGCGCGTACACGTCGCCAGCACGCCCGCGGTTGCGTGTGCAAAAGTTGGCGTCCGCGCAGTTCTGCCCGCCGCCCAGGGAAGGGTGGAGAGGGTGTCAGGCCCACCCGGCACACGGACCCGACTCAGCCCACCGCGTCGTGGACCTCTGTCGTGCGACTGGTGGAGGTCGGCCCCGGCAGACAGCGCCCCCCCCCCCCCCCCCCCCTCCCATCGCGCCCCTTCCCTCCTCCCTGTGGATTTTCAGGGGATGTCCAGTACAACGCTGAGGGAAACACGGCATAGATACCCCCCTCCAGCTTTCGCCAGACATGTATGTTGAGCTCTTTCCAGAACCTGGGTTGTCGCGCTGTTTATGTGCGTTGATACACATCCCAACAAAACAAGTGTATCATCGTACCGCTATGAGCACGTATTCCCAACACCCCTCGATTCTGTGTTGAACCCCTCGATTCTGTTTGGGGACTCCAAAAGGAACCACCTTCCCCTGCTCACCTCTGTTGAGAGAGCATCCCAGCGTGGCGGACCCCACCCCCCCTCCACCCCCCCGCCTCCCTCCGCCTTTCCTCTCGAGAGGCTGCTCTGGGACGGCTATCTGACGGACGGGGTTGTAGACCCACTGGGCGGGCGGGAAGGGGTGGGGCGGGGCTAGGTGGTGGCTGGATCCCCCTTTAAAGAGCCCCCGTCCCCTCGCGGTCTCTCCGGCCCCAAACTCGACCAGCCAGGGCCGGACAGGGTGGGCGGAGGCGCGGGGCCAGCACCTTGAACTCGTTGGCCTTGAAGGCCGCCGCGGGCAGGACGACCGCGGCGGCGAGGGCCAGCAACAGCAGCAGCGCCGCGGTGCCGGAGGGCCGCCCCATTTCGCGCCCACCTCTGGAACCCTGATCGGCGGAACGGGGGGCGGGGGCGGGGGCCGCTGGTCCGTCGAGGAGAGAGCGCTGCGGGAGGCGCGGGTCGACGGCGAGACTTTCGGGCCAGCCGCTGGGAGGATTGATCTATTGATCGATTACGCTACCTGTAGAGGTCGTTGCGCTGCGCGCGGCTGATGGGCTGTCGTAGTCCTGGAGTGGGCTCTATCGCGTAAAAGTGGCGACTGAAGTTCGTCCCGGGCTTTCACCGCTCGACTGCGCCCACCTTTCAAGGCGGCACTACTGTGACACTGTACACAACTGTATTCCCGTATGTAGCCTCAGTGTCTGCCGGTTTGGTCACAACTCACAGCAAGGGGTAAGAATTATCCGTCATCACTACAGGTACAGGGAATGAAAGATGCGCCAAAACCGCTGATGCCACTATCCACTACGCACTAGCGACTAGTCTCCAGGCCCGCACTATCCGGTAATAAATCACGGCTCGAACCAAATGGCGAATCTCGCACATTTAACCCAGATATATTCAGTCAAAGCAGTGCCAATCAAATCCCGTACCATTGCAAGCATCATCGATTCACCGCAAAATCATCATCAAAGCAACAGTCAATGTCGAATCATACAATCAAATTCAGAACACCCGAGCGGAGGGCGGGCAGGAAATAGTAAACCGTGCAGTCATGACACGAGAGAATGAATAATAGTTACATGAGCTAGCTGCAAAAGGCGATCAGGAAATCACCCGAAAAGGCAAAATATAGGAAACGTCCTACAATACATCAATTGCGAGTTGGAAACAACACCAAAAGAAGGTGCGAAATGAGCAAGGGCAGACGCATCAGACTTGGCCGTCTGCACTCCGGCAGCGAGAATGCCGCCCAAGGTACCATGCACGCAACCTGAGACTCGCTGCAACAACCCCCGCCGCGCGTGCGCGACAGGTGATGGCGGAACTCAGTGGTTTGGCGACAAAGTTTTGAAGAGCCTGGACGGACTGGCCACGTACGTAGGAAGCATCATGAAGTCGGGGCGGAAGGACCGCCAGGGAAGTTGCGCACAACAAGGACCACCGCGAAGATGTAGACCACCGTCAAAGCGGATTTCCCGAGGCGGCCGCGGTCTTCAACCAGAAAAGGGTAGTACCGGTGCACACCCTAAACCGGGGCGGAAGAAGCCCGGTCCGCCGCCAAGTTGTTAGTTGTGCTCCGCCTCGATCGCCGCGATCCCCGGGGTGCACCAACGGGGATCGTTGCCCCGAGTGGGGGTCGTGGAGGACATGCACGCGAAATCGATCATATAATCGCACGCCGGATCCCCCACCCCGCCAGCGTCAAGTCTGACGGCCGTGAGCGGTCCGCTGGGCGCAGCCCACTTGTCTCAAGGATCAAGTCGCCGACTCCCGAGCGGTCCCGGTCGAGCACCGCCCCCGCTTCAATCGCCACGGAGGCCCGCAGATTTTTCAAAGCAATATGCATGCGGTGCTTGTAGTTCGCAACGGGGCAGATGGGCAGATTGATCCACGACAAAATCCGTAGCGTTCCGGTTCGAGCCATCCGTAGACCGAAGCCATAAGGGATGAATACCACACTACGTGGGGCCAAGGCATGTATCTGACAAGCGCGGAACCCCGCGCGGGGGAAGGCCCGGCACTTGCGCAGCGGCGGCCGAATAAGTAGGATGAAGAATCTTGCGGGCTGACTCGTGAGCCGACTGGAAAAGCGATAGCCGACGGGAATATGATTTTCGTGATTAGGATGGGATCCGGGGTTTTGTCCGTCGCGTAACTGTCAGTTCGGTACAAGTAGACCCGTTGCAGGAGTGTGGAATCTAGAGAGCCGCAAGGAGTAATCGTAGTAGTAGCTACATTGTACAGCCCCGCGTCTGCCGACCCGCCGACCCGGGGCCCGGCGTCCGTCGACGGACGGCGGCGAAGCGGACGGGCGACGCTGCGATGGCGCGGGTGCAGTCGTCGACGCCCGGCGGAGCCGTTGACTGGCAGTTCCGGTGTTGCGATGGCAGCTGCGGGCGCACCTACAAGCGGCCCGCCCCTTTGTGCACGCACGTGAACCACATGATGGAGTCCGACGACCCGGCGGTATCTGCCATGCACCTCGCCTACACTGCGACTTTCGACCCCTCTTTGTATGTGCGGTGCGCCCCACGAGCCGGCTGCCCGCGCTCGGGCCACCACGTGTTCCCTGGCGCGCGAGCTGCGGCCCGTGCCGCCACCTGCGACATATGCAGCCCCCCTCCTCCCACGGCTTCGCCCCCCGGTGTGGCTCTCCCGGCGTCGGCAGCTTGCTTGCGGGGGCTACAGCGCCAACACGCGCCGGCTGCTGCCTCAGCCGCCCATGATGCCGCCGTCGCGGCCACCGCTCGGTGGTGCGCTACCCGCGACGTCTACCGCAACATGCCCGGCTATAAGGAGGGGGCTAGTAGCTGCCAGTTTCAATACCTAGATGCTACCTAGTGGTGGTGGTAGTCGAGATCAAACAAGTCCGCGCAGTGGAGTCGGGCCACTTGCGCGCTATGGTCGATATCCATCTCCGCGAGCTCGCGGGCTCGCTTGCGGCCCTTGGAGAGATACGCTAGCACCAAGCGCGGGACTCGACACCGTCGGACACTGGTGCCCATGAAGTTTGTCGTGAAGGATGACGACGCGACGCCGCCAAGGTGTCTATAGTACCGATCGTATGTACGCATGGGCAAGGCCGCCACTGGACGCCAAGGCATCGTCTGCGCAACCTCCCAGCTGGTGTCGGGAACGGGGCGGCCTTCGATGCGCGCGATGTCCACCGCAAGCCATAGAGGGATCTCAAGCTTGCCGCTACGGTCGGGAACCCGTGGCTCGTACGACACCGGTTTCAGCTTCCTATTGCTCTCGTCGGGGTCCTTCAAGCCCTTGTGCGATCGGATCTTGCCCACGGATCGTGTAGCCTCCCAATCGCCGAGAAGGTCGAGGCGCTCGGCCTTGGTGATGTTCTCGTGGTGTTCGGACATGTCCATAATCACCAAGTTGCTGAAAATAAGGTGGAGTACGACCATGATACGGTATTGTGATGGTTGCAGAGACCATTCTCCTCACCAACCTATGAATCAGGTGTATTGAGAGAGGAGAAAATGCCCAAGGTATGTTCCCCATTCCGAATGCAGGTGACCTTGAGTCCCGTTAAGTAGCCGCGATAACTGCATTTGTGCTGCAAATAGACGGGGCCTTTTGATGATGTCGAGATGCGTTTGCAGGAAAGAACTGCGAGAGTTGCTCTGGTAGCCAGCAATGTCCCCTCGGAGCTCTTCTATGTCTGTACCGATGCAGATGAGACCGAACCGGAGAAAGAGCAGAGGGAAGCAGTGAGAAGATCGCCCGATATACAGATGCATAATGTCGTCGGGTCGCCAACTGGAGAGAGCCCGACTGGTTGTCCCGGGACAACCTCCGTACCGGTTCAGGTTCCGCAGCCAACCGTGCACCGCAGCAGCCCCGTTTGTTGCGTGTACCGCTGCGGTCCTGCCATGTCGGAGCTGCCGCTAGGGCAAAGGAGTGCCCCGGAAACGTTGTTCATGTGGTGTTGGTCGATAGCAACAAGACTCAACTCGAAGGCGCGACCAAGCGCATGGATGTGTGGGAGCACTACCTGCACATTGAGGACGAGACTTGCGGCACGCGATTGAGGACTTTCCAAGAAGAGATCGAGCACCGCTACTTGAAGGCACACCCGGGCATAGACCAGACCTGGGTCGACTCCCCTTTGCTCAAGCTTCATGCCCATCTGAAAAAGGCTGAAGCCCCTCGAGACGAAGTAAATCCCTTAGTTTCCATAGCATGCGCACGATTCGGTGACTGATTAACTTCTACTAAGGCATTTTTTACCGATGTACCACAGATTCCTGTGAAGACGACCCACCCGTCGAGGGGACGGGTATGCTGGACGAAGGCGGAGAGGAAGACTCACAGGTACCGCCTTCGCAAAGGTGTGGATCATCGGACGATGACCGGCCCCTTCATGCGACCAGATCAACCTCTCCCAAGCTGAGGTCAACCCTAGACCCAAGGCCAAGCCCGACACCACGCCCGCTGCACCCACGGCCAAGCCCAAGCCCAAGGCCGACCGCACGCCCGCCGCACCCAAGGCCAAGTCCAAGGTGGCCCCCGAGCCACCCAAGGGCGGCGGTCAGCGCAAGCCCCCCGTGGTGTCCGAGACTATCAAAAGAGATTGGAGAAGGAGGCCGCCGCGAAGGAGGCCGAAGATGGCACGGCAGTGGACACGTTGGAGTAGACTGAAAATTACCTGAACTACCGCCCCTCCCATCTTGCCCCGTAGTTGTAAATGACACCATTTCGTCGTGCGAATTTCCAACTTTAGCCGAGCCCCACTAGAGTCGCGGTATATTAGGTGGTTGGCATCTTGATTTGGCACTTTGAGAACACATTTCGCCATCTTTTGTCACCTTGGTTCCTTAACACAGTAACCTGCGAAAAAATGACCGACCTACAAAGATAATTGACTTACTGTTAGGACCAGAGGCGGGTCCTGCGCCGTGCTCCCCGCCTTTCCGTTGGGCATGTGGATTGGTGGCGATGGGAGCACATCATGGACCTAGACGTACCTTCATGGCGTATGTGGGTGAACCGCTGCCTATAGCGGGCCGGATCAGTACCGCCGCTGATACTTTCTGCGAGAGTTTCGAGGATGATTGCGGCGCGGCTACTGCCGCGGCTCACGTTCCGCGTGTTTTTGACGAGTATTGTACGGAGCTTTTCAGAATCGGACTAGTATATGGCAGTAAGACGCGGTACAATCGTCACCGTAAACCCCCCGGTGACAGGGAGGCCGAGTTGCGGGCAGTGCGGGCAAAGTTGGCCCCGGGAGGGTTTCGTACTCCGGCCGACGACCCTGTCCAGGATGGCGCCGTGTACCTGGGTGCTCCTAAAAGCCATTACCCCGGGTGGATGACCGGTGCGTTGGGGCGGCGCCGGGTGGCCCACGCCGCACTGTTGGAGCGCATCGCCTCCTTTGGCACGTCGGGATACGGCTGCCACAATGGGTTTATGCGGCTGTTGGTCTTATGCGCGGTGCGGCAGACCGGCTTTCTCAACCGCATGATGCCGCCGTCGGAGCTGGACCCTTTCTTGGAGGCCGTGGACGCCGCCAACATTTCAGCTGCATTTTCGTTGCTTGATTTGGACGCTTGCGACCAGTCTACACCGTGCATGGATGCTGCGATTGTCCAGAGGAGTATGCCCGCGGGTTTTGGCGGTTTGAATATGGCCTTGCTGCAATCACAGGCCCCCGCGGCGTTTTATTCCGCGCAATCGGTTGTCCTGCCAAAGTTGGTGCGGGAGTACGGGCATGCCCTTGGCCCCTTGCTTACACGAGGCGGTTCGCGCCGAGGTGTCGTCCGTGGCTACGAGTGCTTTGCCATGGGCGCACGAGACGCGCCGCATGTACGAGACTGTACGGGCCCTTACCACGTTACCGCAAGCAGATGTGCAGTGCGCGCGTCGCGTACATGCACGCCCACGAGATCTTCGAGTTACTTACGGTCGGTAATGCTACGACCACCGCTGCACCGGATCCGTCAGCTGGTACTACGGCCCGTACGGGTACGAGCACTAGCGGAGGACTGCGCGTCACCACATCTCCTTTTACGGTCACTCCCCATAATGGAGTTGGTGCTGGTGAGGCTGCCTTTGCTGCCCAACAATCGCTTCCTATCGGTGGTACGAGTACTGCCAATACCGTTACTACATGCGCTTATGTAGCTCTCAATATACCGCTGCCCCGCGAATTAGTGGTGGCACCCCCTCCGCCAGCGGCATCTCCTTCCCTGCTAGAACCTCAGCCAAGAGGAACTATAGCTCCGCCCTCGGGTACGGGTGCAAGTGCTGCCTCCGATGATCAACCCATGACGACCATGGTTGTCCAACGCCACCTAAGCCGTGCGATTCGCTTGCGTTACTTCGTGGCCCTCGCTCTTGACTTCCAGTGTATGGGTCCCGCGGCCTCGCGCCTTGATACCATGCGCTTGTACAACGCGTGCGGGCCGGGCTCCATATCGCTTTTCCAATCAGATCACGAGTTAGTCCGCAAGATTCCTCATGCTGCTTATTCGGCTGCCGCTGCGCCCTTCGCCCGCGCGGGTGTTCCGCGCTTGTCACATGTCATGGCCCCACGTGTGGGAATGACCCCTTATGCCTTCGCTCTACGGATGGCTCGAACGGGAATGCCACGGATTTCGTCGTGGATCATCTGCCCACCTGCCCCGTTGCGAACTACAAGCACCGCATGCATACCGCTTATTTGAAAAATCCGTGGGCTTCCGTGGCGATCGAAGCGGGGGCGGTGCTCGACCGGGACCGCTCGGGAGTCGGCGACTTGATCCTTGAGACGAGTGGGCTGCGCCCAGCGGACCGCTCGAGGCCGTCAGATTTGACGCAGGCGGGGTGGGGGGTCCGGCGTGCGATTACTACATGATCGATTTCGCGTGCGTGCGTGTCCTCCATGACCCCCACTTGGGGCAACGACCCGCCTTGCTGGCGCACCCCGGGGATCGCGGCGACCGAGGCGGAGCGCAACAAGCTAGCGGCGGACCGGGGGTCTTCCGCCCCGGTGTAGGATGTCCACCGGTACTACCCTTTTGTGGTTGAAGACCGCGGCCGCCTCGGAAAATCCGCTTTAACGGTGTTCTACATCTTCGCGGTGTTACTTGTTGTGCGCAACTTCCCTGGCGGTCCTTCCGCCCCGACTTCATGCTTCCTACGTGGCCAGTCCGTCCATGCTCTTCGAAACTCTGTTGCCATACGCAACCAGCCCGCGGAGATCCGCCATCACCTGTAGCGCACGCGCGGCGGGGGTTGTTGCAACGAGTCTCAGGTTGCGTGCATGGTACCTTGGGCGGCATTTTCTCTGCCGGAGTGCAGACGGCCAAGTCTGATGCGTTTGCCCGTGCTCATTCCGCGCCCTCTTTTGGGGATGCTGCTTCCACCTCGCCACTGCTTTAGTGGACGTTTTCTATTGCCTATTCGGGTGGTTTCCTAATCGACGCCTTTTGCAGCTGCTAGCTCATGTACATGAAACTAATACCAGTTCGGTATTGCCCGCCTGCTCACTAAACACATGAACGCAGACGTCCGGCTGCTGATCATCGCGCTATAGCGACTACATGGGCACCGGTCGGGAACGTGGCGCCCGGCCAACTAAATAACGGTGGTACCAGTTGTTGAGATATCAAGCTCGAAAAAGGTGCCGATCAGACTTGGATGTCATCATCCGATATTGTAGAGCTTCAATACCCGTCTGAACCGGGCCGAGGACCACACCACATGACTGTACGAGGTACTGTCCCAACACCCCTCCTGGTTCCGAGGAGAGGGAGGACAGGAAAGTCTGGGTAGGTATCTGTTGTCATACAGGCTCACCACCTAAGCTCCGAAACCATGTTGAGATATCAAGCTCGAAAAAGGTGCCGATTGGACTCGGATGTCATCACTAGATATTGTTGAGGTTGAATACCCGTCTGAACCGGGCCGAGGACCACACCACAGGACTGTACGAGGTACTGTCCCAACACCAGTAGCGACTACAGTACCTGTACGGGGAAAATCCCGCGGTGGTATATTAGACTGGTAGCAGTAGTACCCGTAGTCGCTACGTACATACCGTACAGGTTGTGGCCCATCGTCGTCGTCTGCGTGCGATGAGACGATGAAGCGTCGCGTAGGGTTCGCCCTCCGTTGGATCCCAACTGTCTCTTCGCCCTCATCGCCCTGACACATCACTTGTTATCAGCAGATGCCAGGCGGAAGTCGCGATGCGGTGGCGGCGGCCGGGAACCTGGCTTGCGCACGGGGCATGGGCGGTTCTCCTCGCCGCTGTTGCTGCCGCCTGGACGCGCCGGTGGCATGCCGGCTCGGCCACGGAGGATACCACCGGTTCGTCGGACAACTTTGACGCCGTTTCTGACACTCCGAGCGCCTCGCCACGCAGCGCCGCCGCGACGACAACCTTCACCGGCGTCTCGGTCTGGCTTATGGTGCCCGCCCTGCAGCCTGTAATCGACCGCGCCGCGGCGCAGTGGGGCCTGTCGGGCCACCCTGCGCACGTGACGCTCGTGTACGGCGTGCCGGTGGACGGCGAGCTGGAGGTAGAGCGCGCGCGGCTGGGCTTCCTGGCGCTCAGAGACACACTGGCGGCCGACTCAAAGGCAGCAGGAGCAACGGCGGCGGCGGCTGCACCAGCGACATCCACTACCCAAGTGCTACTCAAACCGACGCGCACGTCGAGCGGGCGGTCGGCGCTGTTCGGGCACGGCTACATCGACCTCTTCTTCCAACGCTCCCCACCGCTCGACGAGTTGTTCGAGCAGGCGATGGCTGCGTTGGGATGGTCCCAGGGGCGCGAGGCCTTCGCGGGCGCACCGCACGCGTGCCTGGGCTACGCCGACCCGCGACTTGCGGACATGCTGGCAGAGGACGGGGAGCGTCGGCTGCTGTCGTGGTTCCCCGGAATGCTTGAGGAGGAGTACCCAGTTACAGCAGTCGCCTTGTGGTCAACTCAAGGGACCACGTCCGACTGGGTGGAGCTGGACCGCATCCCTTTGCAGGCGCTTACAGATACGCAAGGGGTACAACGCACCTCCTAACCCACTGCCTATGCACAACAAGGGTGGTCAAGGTCGCTCCTGCGTATCTCGGTTGTGCCTCGTCACCATGCCCACCAGGGTGAGAAGGCCCACTCTACGCAGAGAGTCTACTTTGCAACCCGAACATCGCGGGGCGTCAATAAGCGATTGGTGCTTGGCCACACAATGAGAGCAAGCGCAGCCACGAGGAGGCCGATTCGCTGTGCGTACCCAAACACGACCAGAACACGCCGACCGGCCTTGACCTGCGCGCCGGCATGCTCAGGCAGGTACATGTAGAACAACTTTTGTGACTGCTGCTTTCGGTAGATATATGTGACTCCACATGGGCAAAATCAGGAAAGGGTCTGGTTTGCACTTAAGTCTGCGGCCTGTCTAATCTAATTGCTCTTGATTGTATTCGTGTGCCCCAGGAATGAGGAGCCATGGACGGCAAGGCCACCCCTTGCAGAGGGTAGACCGCTTCCGCAGCCTGTATGTGTGTCGCGGTCTGCTCGCTTGACAACGCTGCATGACATCAATTCTTCAGGCCGCACCCAGGTCGTATCCCATGCTTGAGCTAGCGTTCATTTTTTAAACGCGTGACAAAGACCAGTGTGCATAAGCACGTCCACCAATGCACGCCCTGAAACACCACTGCGCCGCCGTGCCATGGTGCTTCTTGTGCCGGGCTCGGACAGTGCTCGCAGTTTTTGCGAAACACTGTCCAAAGCGGCTCTACACACCTTCTTGCCCGGCATCTTGCCATCCCATGCATCCCGCATTGGGTCTCACATCTTGCCGTGATAAATTGTGCTGCTGGGACACCAACCAACAGTGTTGTAGGCGGTGGTAAAGTGCGATTCGCGACACAAGAGCTATTCTCGACGGGGCGGATCGCCTTGCAGCGCAGCAATTGCAAGTGCCACCGCTCTGTGCGGTGCTGCTGCTCCGAAACCATAACTAAGTCTGTTATCGAGCGCCCCGACGCAATTTACTGCTTCCCAGCAGCCGGCCCGTGTAGTGTATCGCGTCGGCGCAGCTGTGCCAGCCCTTCCGGAAACCGTCGCTGACAGTATCGCATTCCCGCCTGCCGACGCATGGCGTCGCGCCATGTTGATTATGCTGATTAAGCTCGGCTCGTCCCTGCGCGGAGTTTTCATCGAAAAGCGACTAACGCGCTCGACCAGCGGCCGTCTGTCACAGCAAAGACACAGCATACCGCCAGCATGGCGGCCGGGTACTGCATCACCCGTCGCTGGCCGTCAGCCACGCTCACAACCGCATGCCACCTGGGTTACTGTGACTGCGCTGCTCGCCTGGGTTACTGGATACGTAAATGGGGTATATTTCTCCACCCCAGATAATGCTGAGAATATACGGGGTATATACGGCGCATAAACATGACCCACCATGGAGCCCCGCAAAACGCCCCGTGAAGGCTGTAAACATTGTTCTGTCAGCAAGTGATTACATCATCGAGCCAGTCAGGGCCGCCCGTCGCCAGCATACGCATGGATATGTCCCTGGGCCTGCGTATGGCCCTGCCACCACGAAATGTCTATACAGTGCAGCCAGGGTGGCCTGCCCCCACAGCGATGCACCCTTCAGCACCATCATCGTGTGTAAGTTGCTTCCTGAGATGGTACTCGCACCCGTGCTGGTGTGAATTCCAAAGGCCAGCATAAACAAATCCCCCGCTAAAAGCGAAAGGATTACTGTTATGAAGACAGCAACCCTAAAACTGTCCCACCCGTATTGGTAGCGACTAGTTTATTATTTATTTATAAATTTATAAATAATACGCCCCTTGATCATATATCAGAATTATATCATTGCCGCGCGCGCCGAGGCGCGGCCGCACGCGCTTGGCGCGCATGTATAATAATATACAGTCGCGTGTATATATTTGTTGCGGTCTAACGTACCTGACCACAAAACGCTTCCCTTGAGTCCGTATTAGCAATGGACTAGACAGTGGAGCTAGCAGTAGTAGGTCCGGTGGCACGAAAAACATTGATAATTATCACTGTGTCCGCCCGCTCCCTGCGTAACCGCAATATTGAAAGAAGATATCCAGTTCATCTACTGCACACTGATGTTTGACAGCCAATTGAGCAGTTTCGCTTATTTGCCAGTCCAGACTGGAGCAAGAGCAGAAAGCTGGCGCTATGTTGATCATCACGAGTCAGCCATGTCTTAAATCGAAACAGAGGGCCCGATGAGACGGGGGTGTTGCTGAGATGGACCCGTATTCCCAAGAGGCTTGCCCCCTCCGCCCCCCCCCGCCCCCCCCCCCCCCCCCCCCCCGCCCCCCCTTTCGACAGTAATAGTGTCGAACTGCGCCGAAACACCTGATCTCATCCTGTAAAAGTATGCAACGTCATGAGCTCTGGGGACAGGTGTTCAGCAGGTGACCAGTATGCAGTGTTACATAATGCTGCAGAGGCTAAACCGAGTAAAGTAGGCTGGCATTAGATGTCCATCACACGGGCGTATATGGGGATGATCACTTCCTCTGAGTGGGCGGTTTGCACCAGCAGTACAGCGTGTCAGTCCAGAATCGAGTGAATGAACATGTGAATGCAAGGTGATGCGACGTTCTCTGTCCAGACATTCTCATCCGACCATGCTTCCATCCCGCTAGTATCTTATCCATGACCAGGTACTGACATACCCCGCATGAATGTGCCGCTGCAAGAAATGGGAAAATCTGGGGTGGGGGTGGGCAAGGAGACGATGACGCACCTATGGGTGCATCGTAGATGTGGATCTCGCTGGCGCGGACTTCAATGGAACCCCGCAGCTCGCCCACCTGATCAAAGCGCGCGGTGATCTCCAGCACGCGCGGCAGGCACGACGCCAGTGGCCTGCTTCCAGCAACATTGTTTGTGTCAACATAGGTGCGCTGAGTGTAGGGTACTCTTAACAAGGCCTTCGCTACGCTGCAGCTGAGACCCTAGCCCAGGGCAGCCATCATCACAGGCTTGGTAGCCAGGGACCAAGCAAATGCCAGTGACCAGCATGACTATCTACCATCTACGGCCCCATCTAGATGGACTGGCTGGATGGAATAGAACACTCACCCCTCGCTGTGAAAGGTGTCGATCCAAGAGCCGCCCACCACGTTGGTCTCAAAGCGCACCTGGCGCTTGGCTGTTGCAGACACGTGCAACGGGGAGGGGTTAGTCGCTGCAGGGATAATGGGAGGTGGCGATGGGGAGAAACGGAGAAAAGGTGGGGGGGGGGGGGGGGGGGGGGGGCATACTTCGGTTGCGCAACACAACGCGGTACTTGCGAATGTCTCCCAGGCTGACAATGCCCATGTCCAGCTTGGTACCGTCAAAAGCCTACACGCCGGGGCGAGAGACAGTTAGCAGTTAAAACAGCAGAAGGGGGGGGGGGGGGGGGGGGGAAGGCGGCAATGGTGAGATGCAGCAGCTGTGACTTGTCTGCACAGATACTGGAGGGAGCGCACCGTCCACTTGGGCTGCATCTTGCTGAGCGCCGCGGCGTCTCCCGCTAACAGTTGCTGCAGAAGCGGCTTGGGCACCTGATGCGCAGGCAGCGGGGGCGGGGGGGGGGGGGGGGGGGGGTTACGATAACGCGGCCAGGAGTACACTACAGCATTGGCCCGCCAGGATGTCAAAACGAGTGATAGAACGGGTCTTGTTGCTCCGGGAGGCTGCACCGGCTCGGCCTTGGTGAGGTTCCAGTTGACGTGCTTTGCGCCGTGATTGCTGCCAGGGAGGAACGTCTTGAAGGAGGGCGGAAGCGATGCGGCGGTGTCGAAGGCGGACGGCGTTGCCACGTAGTCTATCTTACGCTCGCGCCGCATCACGCTCTGCGTGCACACCCAGGGCAGCGTGCATGAGACGGAGGGCCAGCGGAGAGATGGGGGGCGGTGTGGCTGCGATCTTATTGGGGTCAATGTATGGGATGTACATACCGGCGCATGGCTAGTTAGCATATATGTATGTATGTATGTATGTATGTATGTATGTATGTAGATGTGTATGAATCATAAAAGGGTCTATTTAACACATTTGTGAGTCATTTTCCCGCAAGGGTGTAGATTGTTTTGTAGGCACGCTAAACAGGGGTTATAAAGAGGCTCAAAGTTTCTCCAAGCCAGGCATATGCGGGGGCCCACCCGATCGCGTGCGGTGCGGCGGAATGCTGCCAACTTAATCTGCAGCTGACGCGTATTTGGCGAAGTGATGAGCAGGCGGTCAGTGAAGGCCTTGAGCTGTGCGCATGCCGTAAAGGCAGAAAGGGGGGGGGGGGGGGGGGGGGGGGGGGGGGGTTCAGTACGGCCGCCAACAAGGTCAGCAGTGGGCACATAGACACGCATGTGCGTGCAGCGAAACGGTGCATGCTTAGCAGTCTGCACACATGGCTTAGTGGACTGCCGGTGCGCCGCTATGGACCCCCCCCCCCCCCCCACACACACACACACACCCGCGGGGCCCCGTCCCAAAATCAGATGGCTGCCCATGCTCGTTTGCGGAGCTTGACCTTGCCTCGCAAGCAGCAATCAACGGACTATATGACAGCCTGTATAAGGTACGCGATTCCTTGCCGCAGATTTCCATCTTGCTGTGTCTGCCGCTATGTAAGTCTATTGCTGCGAGCAAACCAACCGCTATACCCACTACAACACGCGCCAGTGCTGTGAGTATATGTGATCACGGACATCTGTCTTGGGTATTCGATTTGGCATAGTATTCTGCTGTACCGACAAGGGACATGCATACTGTGATCGAGCTGACACGACATTGCCTTCTTATAGGAGCGGGAGGCGAATGCATTCTCACCCGGTCCTCGTCCTGGGGATACCACTGCGACGTCTCCGGCTTGCTGTTGAGCAGTAGCCCCAATCGCACCAGTAGCTGGCAGAACTCGGGGTAGCGCAGCTCCTCCGGGTGCGGGTTGGGCACCACATGGCCTGTGCGCGGTGGACGCGTTAAGGGGGGCAATTGAGCGCTGAGAGGACCAATCGCATGCTCACCTTGTGCCTAAGGTGGGCTGGCGGGCTTCGGCTGACTCTGACAGAGCGGAAGTGCTGCGCGTGACAGCTGATTTGGCCCCGATGCCGCACCTTTCTTGGGGCAGCCAGCCACCATGGCAAATGCGCGCTGCACATCGCCGCGGCGCAGCTCGCCAGGCACGAGGCCGTAGTCCTCCAGCATGGCGGTGATCTCTTTGCAGTTCATCACCGGGTCGTTGTCCCAGTTGCCGCCTTGGCGCATGGAGGGCGAGAGCTGGAGGGAGGCGGCGTGGGTGGGCGGCGTGGGGACATGTCCCGCTCAGCCCAGACCCTCTGTAGTCCCTCAACATTGGCATACGGCTGATTTGCAGCATGCATACCTTCGGGTCCTCTATCAGCTTGGGTGGCATGTTCTCTGGCTGCTGGCAGCCCAGCGCGATGCTACGCCGTGCGTACCATCGGAAGAGCGTAGTGACAGGGCCAACCTGCATGGTAACTGAACACTGTGAGCAACATGCAGCACGCTGCTAGCAGAGCAGTCGGTGCGGGCAAGGCTTAATGGACACACCGTTGGCTGGATGCCTGGGCGGGTGGGCGAGCCGACGGTGCCTTTCAGGTCGCTCTTCTGCACGTTGGCGTCGTGCTGGCATGTGACCTCAATCAGGTTGTAGGATCCAGGCATGGGCCCGGTAAGGCTGGTGATGAAGGCGGTGCTGCTCGCGCCAAGGGTGGACGGGTTCCTGTGGTGGCAGGCGCTCATCAGACAGCGAGGTATTGTACAGCCGGATGGTCCCAAGCGCGTGCAGCTCACCTCTACATGCTAGGTAGTGCTATTAGAGTTGGAGCAGGTGTCAGCTCGCCTCACCTGATCTTGGAGCCAAACATGGCTGTGACGGCATCGTTGCGCTGCCACCCTGTGGCTGTCCGCATCTGCTGCTCCTGGTCGAAGGACTCGTACTCCTTGGTGAGCGGATAGTGGAGCTGGAGGGGGGCACATGGCGAGAGATATGCGCGGGCCGAAGGCATAGCATGGCACATGGAGACGGTGGGGTGGAGTAGGGTGCCAGTGGACATGCATCCGGGGGGGAGGGGGGGGGGGGGGGGGGGGGGTTGATTCCCACCTTCCCCTCCGCCTTGCGTCTGTCGTGTGTTTTGTGTGCGAGATTAAGCAGCTTGTTCAGCTGGCTCGACACTGGCCTCGCCACGGATGTGGGCCCCGCCTCCTTGCCATCTGCATCCCTCCCCATCTCCTCTCCGCGCAGAGTCGCGCGCCGCTCCTTGGCGGAGCTCTCTCCCCTCCAATGCGGCTGAAGATCCAACTCGTCTTGCCTGAGGTTCGCAGCAGTGCCCATCAGCCTCAACCACAACCTTCTGGGTGCTGAGGCAACCTTTCTAAGGTGCACTCATGGGGCGAGCGGCCAACAAGCATCAGAGTCTCCTCTCTCTGTAGACTCCGCCAGATAACTCGCAAAGGCCTATGGTGCCGGTGCTCGCGCAGCAGCGAGAATACCATTGCACTGCCTGACTTCTCGAGCTGGGAGTCTTCTACCACAGCCTCTCTGGAGCCCGCTACAGGTACCGCGAGCGAGCTGCCAACAAACTATGCTACCGGCGGTGTTCCCTCTTGTATACTCTCCACAAAATAACTTGCAAACGCCGAAGACACGAGTGCTTCGGCATCAGCGAGGATGTCATTAAACTGCCTGCCCTACCGAGCCGCTGATTTCTCATCGCAAGCAGCGACTAGCAAAACTGTGCCAGCATCCTCCCCAAGCCCAGGCGACCGCCCTGACGTGGACCAATCTGCCGCGGGCGGCCTTCCGCCGGCGCTCCCTCCGCATACCTCCCAGTTATCTCCAACCGCGTCGCGGTGCGTGTCGGTGAGCGTGCTTGCGTGTGATACCAGTGCCTCTTCCACAAAATACAGACACTAGCCTTGCTTCAGCGGTCGGGCTGTGAAAGTTCGCTGGGATGGCGCCGACAGCAGCGGATGGCGAGACATGTACATCGCAAGCAAGCGCTGCTGCTGCTGCTTGCTGCTTACATTATTCGGGAGTTGACACATGTACGTGCGTCGCGCAACCGCGCGCCGCGCGCCCCCGGAGAAAGAGTAACAAGCGCGTTAGCTACCCGGGTACCCGTACGATGTAATCCTTAGATATCTCGGGAGTTTTTAACTCCAGGTGCCTGGAGCGATCGAGGTCGGTTTCGAGATTTATTCGACTCAAGATGTTAGCACGGGATTTCGAGCTTGCTTGGTTTCAGGCTTATTTCTCTCTTTTGCTTTAATTACATAAGGGCTTTCACAAAAGCGCACTACAAACAGAACTAACGTCAACTGTGAAAGGTTGCCAGCAAAAGAGAGACATGAGCATGAAACCAAGGTCGAGCAGGAGGACATGGAGCCAAGAACCAAGAAGGAGCCAAGGGAACCACGAAATCACTTAGCTGCCAGGGACCAAAGGGACCCCCGCCCCGGGGTAAGCTATCAGCCGCGGCGAGGACGCTTGCAGCCAATGACCCGGGTCATAGCAACACATGCCGACGAGCGACGCGACGCAGGCGCAGGAGTACCATCACGTGCCGCACGCGCGGACGCGACCCCGCCAAGAACGTTGTCTGCATGTGCCATGTTGATGAGCAAGGAGAAACGGCGGCGCCACGCAGACAAGAGCTGGCCGATTTTTTGGCCAGTGTGTGTGTGGCTAGCTTTCGCGAGCTCCACCAAGAAAGCCTCGGCATGCGGGGCCAGCGAGCCGAACTCGGAAACGGCGAATGGAACAAAGCGAAGCATGCCGGCGGCGTTTCGGACACCCTCGCCATACTTCTGGATTTTGTGGCGCTCTGCAGCCCTCAAAGCAGTCGTTGGATCCGAGCTTGACACGCCGAGGATGGGGGCAATGGTGGTATCGATAGCAACCGTGTTTCCGCGGATACCGCCATACCCGAAAAGCCCAACATCGGCCGGCCGGCCGTCGCTGCCCTTCGGGAGAGAAACAAGCACCGACGGGTCCGTGAGGATCTGGACACCCACGCCCAGCGCGGACTTCACGTCGTGGCAAATGTCGGAAAGGCCATGTGCGGCCCACTCGTGTGCGGCGTGATTGGAGACGCCCCCAGAGCAACGTGCCACGTGATCAGCGTATGCGACCGCCCAAGTTGAAGGAGTGAACTCCACGCCAGCATCCTCAAAACGGGCCAGCATACCTTGTACCGAGAAGGAGCAAGAAGCACAAGGGCATGGCTCGCCAAGGGAGAGGACAGGAGCCGCCGGAAGGCCAAATGGGCGGCAAGCGGCAACACGGAACATGGAATCGTAGTACTCAGGGGAACGCTCACGGACTTCACCAAGGCGACCCTCGCTTGGAGGATCAGTCACCAGGAACGCTGTCGCAGCGCGTAAGAGGCGGCCTCGGAAGCGGTTGCTGTCAGGGCCACTTGTAGGCATACGCGCAACGAGCTTTGCGAAACGGACCGTGTGAATGCGGTGGCTCAGGGTTTCCTGTACTTTCCGCATGGAGTGCAAGGGGAAGTCCGAGTAATGCGGGATAGCTCGGAGGTCGGCCGCCGAGCGCATTGCAGACGCCGGCTCAGCCCCGGCGGCCGAGCAGCCGGCACGGGCAACGTGGGAGCGCTTGGAGGGGAGCAGCTTTAGGGCAGAGGCCAACGGCCCCGCTAGATCTTCGAGTACCGCGTCTCCACACTCCTCAACGACACGGGTATGAGCGGCGCGAAGCTCGGCAGCCCACATCGGCGCCGACGCGTTGGCGCCGGCATCGAGCTCCAACGTTGGGGTGGCCATAGCCTGGTGGATCGAGGACGCCCCAACAAGGTAGAGGCTATGAGGGCTGGATTCGCCGGACGGGTCGGAAAAGAACGCCCCGGCGTCGCTCAGGGTGGCGTGTTGAGCACGGAGGAAAGTCACAGCTTGGCCAACCACGAGGGCGGCAGCGCCGACGTGGGAGGCATCTGCTGTAACCACATTATCGCCGATGCCGAGGCCCCCAAATTGGACCGGGAGGGACAGCTGCGTGCGCATGGAGGGCGTATCCAAGAGGTCGGGGCTAACACCCCATATGCCGGCAAGCGTTGAAAATGCGGCGGCGTCTGCATCTTCGAGGAAAGACGTAATAGTGTCGCCATACCCCTCGGATCGACCCAAGCCCCGAGGCGTGGAGCGGAGATGGTGGCCAAAACGACGGCCGCAAACTTGCAGCAGGCGAGTAGCAGTGTGGGAGTGGAAGTGGTCTGCCAAACCGACAAGGCGGGAGCCGAATTGGTGAAATCTTTCGACCGTTTTGTCCAGCAGTTCCCGGGCGAAAGTGGCCGAGCCCACAGGGGCCCCAAGCACCTTGATTCCGGACGAGGAGACTGCAACACCATGCAACAAATGCCCAAATGGAAGGGCGCCGAACGGAGACGAAGAGCCAAGCTGACAATACGCCTGTCGTTTGCGAATGGTGACGCTTAACCCAACGGCGGCAAAAGCGGACGGGGCCACCCACGTAGCAAGCGCAAGTCCATCACCAGTGCCGACCAGGTTGACGTCGTCTGAGAAAGCCGCCAACACTGAGTGACTGGGGGCAGCCGCGCCGATGCGAGCGTACACTCGGGCAGCGACGGCGGCGAACAGGATGAGGCCGAGGACGCAACCCTGGCGGGCCCCTCGACGGCTTGGAATCCGGAGAGAGGGACCGGGTTGGGAGCCGTCGAAAACGTACAGATTGGACTCTTGACCATAAAGCATGATCGCCGAACGCAATAGAGGCTGCCAAACAGGGTCCTCGAGCAGTGTGCGGAACATTTCGGAGCGGTAGAAGGAATTGAACGCGTTTTCGGCGTCAAGCTGCACCAAGACGAGGGATGGGTCCGAGTCTAGGAGAGATCGCACAAGGAATTGAACTAGTTCCACGCCACCCTTAACGCCAAAACCGAACTGGCCGCGGGCGGCAAGCCATTCTCTCTTTTGCTTGCAACCCTTCATAGTTGCTATTAGTTATGTTTGTAGTGCGCTTTTGTGAAAGCCCTTATGCAGTAATTTTAAATGGTAGCACGGGCCGTCGGGCCGTCGGGGGGAAGTGCCCAAATATTTCCTTGGTCATCTTTCGCGGATGTGGCGAACGGACGTGATAGCGTAATATTCCGCCCTTAGTACTGTACTCGGGTAAGGATTTAATGGAGACTTTTCGCTACATACTCGTTCGTCGGCGCCGATCATCCGCAGGCGGTGGCGGGTCGTCATCACGTCGCCACCTGCCTTCGTGCGTTTGTGGTCTCATTAAAAATCCTCTCGCCTGCAGGCAGGAATAGTAAACGACACCCACACCTTGTATGCTTCACTCGCTTGAGAAGTAGCGTCTGATCGTGGAGACACGCCCACCCCGCCGTTGCTCCGATACACCTGCTGCGAAGGGCAGGCATGTCCCGCCGGGTGGAGGACCAGCTGGGCGCAGACGCGGCGACGGCCGCCGCTATATTCAACCGCCCAGCGCGCAAGCAGGCGTGCCCCCCGCCTCCCCCCCCTTTCTTTCTCTCCCCCTTCCCCCATTCCCTCCCTTCCCCTGCCCTGGTTTGCCTCGAGCTTTTCAACGAAATGCCACTTGAGAACCTGACAGGGGGTGGGGAAATGGGGGGGGGGGGGGGGGGGGGGATAACGTCACGACATATTGACTTGTAGGGGGCTCGCGCTGACGGGCGGCTCGCTGCCTGCTGAGAATTCCCCGTGCCCCCCCATGCGCAGCCTGCCCGCCCGGCGCATGACTACGACGGCGGCGGCGGTGGAGGGCACAATATATGGTGCGACTCGCACCCCTCATTGAGTATCTGATTGTCATGCACTCATGCATGCCTACATGTGCTGGACACATGCACATACGAAAGCCCTTATTTATCATAAGCTTGAAATTGGGCTTGCTCGAACAATTGCAACATGTCAGAACATTCGCTATGGTTCTTCTGCGTTTGACATCTGGCAGGCAGTGTATATTCTTATCCGCTTGTTCGTATTAACGCTTCGGCACATGAAGACCCCCCCCCCCCCCCCCCCCCCCCTCTTGAGCCTTGTGTGACCTCTCCTTCACGCCTTTGGCTACCGCCGCAATAGGTACCACAATAAAAAGCGTGAGAGGAGGCCGCGCGGAGTGCGCGCACCCACGCGCTGCGTCATCTCCCGCGACGCAGGCCGCACCCGCGCCGACTGGGCGGGCATCCAGCAGTTGTGCGTCTACTTTGCGCAGGGGTGCTGCACTGCAGGGCAAAACTGCACCTTCCTCCACCGCGCGCCCACGGAGCAGGTCAGCACATATCCTCTATTGCGTCCCTTGCGGCGGGTGGTGTGGTGTGATATAGTCAAGCGGTCCCGGTTTCCCCGCTCCAGGATGCTGTGACATTGGAGAAAGATCACTCGCGCGATTGCTTCGGGCGTGACCGCGGTCGCGATGACAAGGATGACCGCGGGGTGAGCGCCACTATGAGCGCAAACGCGCCACTATCGCGACCGCATCTTTGTGCTCCGGCTAATGCATGCATCCACACAAGGGGGCCCCGGCATGCGGCTGCGCTCACAGTGATAGGTTTGTGCTCATGGCGGCCCTCACCTCAGGGCGTGGGATCCGCGATGCGCGACTGCCGCACGTTGTTTGTCCACTATGGGGGCGCCGGGAAGCTGAGCGCTGCGGAGGTGCAGCGGCTGGCCAGCGAGAATTTTGGGGAGTGGGGCCGCCTACGGTGCGCGCCTGGCCGTATCTGCTTGCGCACACAACCAACTGAGCATTGCCAGCCTGAGGGTCTGGACGTGCTTACATGTTCCATGCGGGCAGTGCTCTTCCAACGTTGGGGGACCTTGCACATGTGTTGCTTTGGCCGCCTGCATGCGTCACACCTCTGCTTCCATCTATCCAATGCCTTTTACTCTCTCGCAGGTTTTCTTCAGCGATAGCATGGGGTATCATCAATCGGTGTCACCGCATTGCCATAGGAATTAGCTTATCTACATTGATATCAAACCACGACAAAATAGTGACATAGCTGTAAAAGTTAGGATGATAAGCTCTCATTTGTATAATATGTTTCGATTTGGCTAGGATAAAGCTTGTAGGAAATGCAATCGTACGTGCCGAGTACCATCGACGGTGGTTGCAACTTGGAAATGTGTGCATGTGTGTCTGTGAGAGCGGAAGAGGGAGAGGGAGGGAGGGGGAGGGTAACAAGGAGTTGTAGGTAGTGGTCTACCGGCATCAAAACTCAGAGTTGGAAGCTGAGCGTGTTATGCAGGCCGCGCAATGGTTGCTGGTGAGATGCTTGCTGAGATTGGAGAGCTGTGCGGCATTTGGGATCATAGTCCAACACCGCGACTGAGCGTCCCGGCATGTGTTTATGCATTGGCAGCAAGGTGCACGTCGTCCCCGCCAAGGCGCTGGTGTTTGTGAGTTACGAGTGGCGTTGCAATGCGGAGTTTGCGAAAGAGGCGATGCAGGCGCAAGGCTTTAACGGCTCGAGCGAGGGCGAGGTGCCCCCCCCCCCCCCCCCCCCCCCCCAACTTCCCCCCTCTGCTTGTATATGTCAAGGCGTAATTCCAGAATAACAGTGATGCAGGGCTTCCTGAACTTAACAACCGTGGAGCCACCCTACATGGCATGCGTGCAATGCATGATTGGTGTATGCCGGCCTCTTCACTCTCAATGGATCGTTGTACAGGTGCTAGAGATTAAATGGGCCAATGACGACCCCAACCCCGGCGTGGTGCGACAAGTCAAGCGGAGCAGGTGCGCCTTGCCCCCCCCCCCCCCCCCCCCCCCCCCTCTCTGACTCGCCATGTGTCACCTGGAGCCTTGGTTAGGGGACAGAGGGCTTGTCATTTAGGCACTTTCAAGACTCTTTTTTGTAGAATAAGAAAGTGTAGTGTTTCTTACAGCCGTCCTTAATCAATATCGCTCTTAAGAGTAGGGCAAATAGGCGGAGCCATCTCATCCACTTATAGTATTGAACGGATGTGCTGGGTGCGGGACTCCTCCCGCCGCGCAGCCTTGTCCCACCTAGCGGCTGCCGTTGTGAGTGCTCTGCGATCGGCACTTCGCAGGGAAGAGCTTTTCGTGCGCGCCGTGCAAGACGAGGTGGCGCGGCTGCCGGAAGATCGCAAGCAGGCGCGCATCCTGCAGATGTCTCTGGCCGCCACTGGTGCGCTGTGTGGTTTCCCTGTTGCAATACCATCTCCTGCGCTTGCCCTGTTGTGGAGGTTAATATCATGTCAACAACCCATTCCAACGGTCTTTGGTTGTATCACACTCTCCCTATCATGTTGGCACTCAGTGTGCCCCGCATTTTCCCATGGCATCAGGTGCTTATCCGGACACCGATGCGCAGTACAACATCGCCACGCTTCCGGGCGTCAGCACCTATGCCGGTCCCTCGGTCGGCGTCTATGTCGAGCCCCCGCCACCGCCCGTGGTGGAGGAGGACGACATCTCCCGGTACCTGCCTCCAGACGACGACGCGCACGATCCGTACTATGACTACACACGTCAGGGAGCACCCCAGGTAATAAAGAGCAAGCGCGGCAACTTCCTGTTCCACACGCGTCTGGTTGAGCTGTCATGAACGCTGGCAACGGCATGGCTTTGATGATACGTGTGCGTAAGCAATATCGTGGTCATCATCTGATTGCGATTATGAGGACCGGAACAAAGGTTGCGCACAATCATAGCATATTCATGTCCGATATCATAGTACTTGTGCAACTATATTGACATAGCGATGTATGCAGGTGTGATTGTCTGTGTTCTGCAAGTGACCATGCAAAACCTGTCCCCATCCTCAGCCTCACCCCAGCATAATATCATCATAGTCACTGTACTTGCCGCCGTCATCATCACTCAGTATGTCCGATTGTGCTACGCTTTGTACCCACGAACTTGGGACTTCTTTCCAGGAGGGTCATCATCATTTGCTTGACTGGCTGTCCATTGGCTGGCGCAGGTTGATGCAGGGTCCGCAGCCCCTGGGGTCGACCCTGCGCAGGGTGGCCGACCGGAGGAGGCGAATGAGGTGGCGGCTACTAGGCAACACCACGGCAGCACCATGGCTGACGGCGCCGCGCAGCATGCTCTTGGGCTACTGGCGGGCTATGGCAGCGATGATGACTCGGATTAGCAGCTGCAAGGGCGTTGCAACTGAATGACTCCAAGGCGGCCTATATGCTGTGTCTGTCGACACATTAACGTTTCATCTGCTGGATGAAGCTGCATCATGCCCTGTCGATACTACGAGTACTAGTTATGGCTCTGCAACATTGCCGCTGCTCGCAGAGCACCATCAGCACCGGCGCGACGCCTGTCGGCCAGTCTCAGAATCAACGCAGGCCAGGATGGCCGGCAGTTCAAATGCCTTGCACATTGCCGAGTGAGCACCTCTGCTATGCATGGACGTGGGCGGCTGCCTCCTTTCTCCCGCCGAACTCACGTTGAGACTGCGGTGGGCTTTGCCTCCGCATTGCGCATTACTCGGTTCGTGCAGGTGGATTCCATGCCAAGCACGAAGCCACTTGATGCCCGCATGCTGCTCACACCGGCGAGATGTGCAGACTGAGCGGCGAAAGCTTTTTTTAGACCTGCCCTGCCAATGGGCTGCGTTGACAACTCCCAGCTACCGGCGTTCTTTCTCTCCTGTGTACACATGCAGTGCACAGAACCACAGAAACATTAGCTGCTCAGGGTATCATCCATGAGCAATGCAGCGATAGGCTACCGCCACGCGCGGGTCACTGGTGCCTAGCTGAGGAATGAGGTACGCATGCGGGCACGGGGATTCACTCTTGGCATTTCAAGGTTTGGTTCACAGGTCTAGAAAAGATGAATTGTGCAACCTCAGGTCGGATTGTCTATGAACTATCCGTGTTTTGTTTTCTATGATTGTTGGGTTTCTCGTCTATGCCAGAGGGGGTTTCAAAACAATAATGTAGAGGTGACCGCCCGTTGCAGGAATGCGCTCGGGTAGTGTAAACGGGTGGTTCAGCATCGATACAGTAAGGACCCTTACCGTGCGATCCGTACTGCAATCCTCGTCCAAGCATATGCAGCTAGAGAGCCTGTTCCCCACCCGATTGCTTCCTTTCCGGCGGTATTGTTACTTTCGCGTAACACCGAAAGTTGAAGCATTTCATTGTAGCCATTGATGTGCGTTGTCACGCCACACCACCATATCAATGAATACATTTCATGGCGGAATGTATCCCAGGTATACGCGCACATGCGTGCCAAAGCGCAGCCCACGTGTTTTGATGGGTCACAATAATAAGATCTGATTCACAGGCTGCATGCAGCATCAGGCCCTACATGTTGCAGGTGCTAATAGAATATAACATATGTCTTTATCATACTAGTGCCTGTACAAGTAACATCATCACTACTGTTTGGTGAAAGTTGCCCATGACGTACTTAATCGCCGGATGTCTTAGCAGCTTGCCGTCAGGACAGCGCTAGATAGAGCCAACATGATGAGGTTCGTCGAGATAGGCATGTTTGTCTGCCTGGGCCCCATGCTTCAGACTGCTGCAAGCTCCGTTGGGCACAGCTCACTTGCAGTTAGGCAAGGAAGGAATGGGGTCTCCAGCGCAGGAGGTATGTAAACGCCAGGATTAGGCTGAGGGTCTTGAAGGCAGGTGCAGTGCTGTCTTGAAAGGAGGCACACCGCCGTTGGCTTATGGGGGCACTTGCTGATTAGGTTCGCGGTTCCATGCCGCTGTTGAAGAAATGAAGAAATAAAGCTTGACTTGACGCAGATAAGATACTTTGAAGGCTGGGTAGATAAAACCTGTGCTCTAGGGCAGACCGGCCCAGAGCATAGGTTGTTTGCGGCCAGGCACGAGGCAGGAGCAGCAGGGCATCTCACCCTCAAGCGAGAGCATGCGGGATGGGCGGCTCATCGGCGAGTAGAAAAGCGAAGTCGTCGTCATCCACCGCAAAGGCTGCCAGATCATCATTGCCAGAGCCAAAAAGGTTGCAGCACACCGTGGAATCGCGGAGGGAAGGCACGTACATGGGGCTGGTGCAGCCCTTGCGATTAGGGGATGCAAAACTGAGGTTGATTCTGGAGGTCAGGGGGGAGCGTGGAGACTGGCCGCCCCACGGTGAGGAGAGTCTGGGGGCGCGCAGCTTGGGAGGCGTCACAGCAAAGGGACGGGGTGGGGTGCTGAATCCCTCTTGCAGCATGGCAGACGTTACCCGCGGCGGAGTGACAGGTACAGGTGTGACAGCTATCACCGAGCCTGCACCCTGCTTCTGGCTGGCTTTGGCCATGGGAGTGACCGCAGGCACTACGGCCGCTTTTTGAAGGCTGCTGTTCCATGAGGACAGGCTGACCTGTTGAGACTGCGCCCAGGACTGAAGAGGCGGAACCACTGAAGCCGTGAACCTCTCCAGGGCCGGGAAATCCCTCACAGACGGGGGTGTGGAAAGATCAATGTGGCATGGGATGGTGAGCAACTCGTCCATCCGTGGCTTGTCGCAGTCCATAGCGCTGCTGACTGCGTCAGGCAGACCCTCGCAGTCTTCATGTCTGTGAGGCATCATCAAAGTTGCCTGGGGCGGCCAGCTGCAGCCGCTGTCCTCACCACAGCTCTCCTCGAACTGGCCAAATCCAGCAGCCACAGTCGCTTGGATGGCGTCAAAATCATCAGATCCCTCATCCACTTGGCCAGTGCAAATACGGTCGCGAGCTTTGAACAGATCTTCGATCTGGCCCTTGATGGCAGCAATGCGGTTGGCGGTGTTCCCGGCAGACGGATCCTCCAGCTGCGCCTCCAGCTTCTCCACCACCTTCTCAATGCTCCGAACCTTGCGGTAGGGCCATCGGCAAATGCTGTGCTGGCGGCACTTCTGCTTCAGCCAGGTCTCGCCAACACCTAGCCGACGCGCGGCGGCGCTGATGGGCAGGCGAAAGCACTTGGCGATCGTCACAATGTCGACGTCCTTCTTTGCGCTGTCAGCCTGTGGATGCAAATATACACTAGTGTTAATTGCTTTGCTGCAGTGAGGCCACCGCAAATTTCCAGCTGCAGCCGAGAGGCAACAGGAGACACTACTGGCACTAAGAGAACGCACCTCTTCGCTTGATGATGTCGGACTCTGGGGTGCAGGCGGTGGAGGCTGGTCACCCTCGATGATAACAAAGCCCTTGCTGATCTTGTACTCCGCAAAGGACCGGTAGAAATCATCCAGGTATTCCGACTCACCATGTGGCAGCCTGCAGAGTGCAGCGGCGCGTTAGTAACCGTTGAGCAGCGGCACATGGCAATCAATAAGCGTTGAAACTGCTACGGGATACCGTGTTGAAGTGGGGTACCGCGTTGCTGAAAGGTAGAAGTACGCGAATTGGTCATTGTAGGGTGTTTTTCACTAGTATTGATTGAGATACCTGTGAAATTAGTGGCGCGAAAAATATTTGCTTGAATGTTGATAATTATCGCCAAGCATGGGTACTGAGTGGGCCCCATATAAGGGGTGGTTCCACGATGGGCGCGGCAGATGAAGCTCCAGCAGGCAACACAAGGTATGACTGTGCCCGAAGGTGAAGGTGGTGTATATGCCCGCGCCCAACCGTAAGGAAAGTCAATAATCCCACCCAAAGGTTGGTGTTTGTCGCCGTGGTTTGGTCGTCTCAGTTTGGGATTGATCCGTGTGAATACGGCAACCTCGCGCCTCACCAATAATAGACAAAACGCTGCGATCGGCAACTTCTTCCAGCCAGGATTCCCAAACACCGGGAAACAGGGTCTAGCGTGGTTTTACAAACTCAAAGAGTGGTTTAGAAACGGGTTCGAAAGGTCGGCAGCAGCCTGACGGGTGTACCATAGCGTGGCCGCCGTCGTACTGCCCGCCACTTGTGTGGGCGGAACACTATAGCCCGAGGGGTGTCACTCCATTTGAAAAAATCTCAGCTATGCGTGCACAACTGCAACCCTAACTTACGGTCCATGTAGTTACCGACGGCACTGCAAGCGCAGCATGCAGAAATGTGGCCGGTGGCATCGCTCATGGCAGGGAACCTGTTTCGTTGGAATTTCGGGTATTATCCACGGCACATGAGGCCCACTGGGGTAGTACTGGCAGAGGTGTTTTTGTAAGGATACCGCGCAAAACGCACCGGGCACTGGGTACCCACATGGGGATTTGTGTCGTACATTTTTTTTTCTCCCCCGGGACAGGACTGGCACCAGTGAAACCCTTGCAGCGTCTCTACGACGGCCGTGGTACATATCCTTACACTCCAACCCCCCCATAGGATGGAGGACCTCCTCCAGCAACGTTTCGGCTTGGATTCGGTGGCGATCCGCATTGGCCGGGTTGTCCAACATTGCGGGATATCATTTCATATTATATGTTTCTCCGCGGGGTCGAACCCGGATCCAATGCGTGCGTAGCAGCACCAACTGTAAGGATACTGCGCAAAACGCACCAGGCACTGGCTACCCACATGGGAATTTGTGTGGTACATATCCTTACAGTTTTCCTGGTACTGGTACCGCAACCGTGCAACCATACTACGTACCTGTAGCGGTGGATCTTTTTTAGTACTGCTATTAGTGGTGGATTTCTTACTGGCCATTTTGTAACTCACACCAGTACACAGGGCAGTACCGTACACTTCTTTGCCGTGTAATTCGTTTAGGTGTATGTTGATATCTTACTCTCCTGGTACCTCGTGCAAAATGTGGCGGTAAAGGTGTCAATTTATTCATACTGTATATACTACCCGTAGCGCTTTTGTAATTTACGTGAGGACGGGTACTGGTCCTGGCAGGGAAAGTTCAAAATTGGCGGGAAAATGGCGGGAATCGTTCACATAATACAGCTGTGTATCTTAGGCTGGAAGATTATGGTATCTTCTTGGTTACAGGGAGAGCGTCAAGAGAATGCACGGAAAGTACAAGGGAAGGAAAAGCCTGCATTTAAGCAGAACCCTCTTAGGCCGGGCCGCGGGGAAGATTATGCTTTCTGCGCCGATGGTACTGTAGAACTACTTTTAATTTTAAAGGATGTACCCGACCTGTGCATGCCCGACCGAATCGTTGCCTAAACGGCAGTCGTAGACACGCTGCAAGGGTCTCACTGGTGCCAGCCCTGTCCCGGGGGCGGAAACACAATGGATACGACCTCTAGCAGCAGCTACCCCGTTTTGTACGGTACTGCCCTGTGCACTGGTGTGAGTTACAAAAAGGCCAGTAAGAAATCCACCACTAAAAGCAGTAACTAAAAGATCAATAGCTGGATTTCCTTCTGGATTTCTGTGTGGATTTCTTGAATGTTGCGTCTAGCACATGTAAGCAAAAGATCAACACTACAAGCCGCCAAACAGCGGCCCGCATCCGCCCGCCCGGGGTACTAGTACGTGGTGGTTTTAATGCTGGTATATATTTTTCGTCCGGATGTACTGGGATCAGTAGCCGTCCGTATATAATAATCGGATCCGCACCGGCCTGCATGTCGCCCTGTAGCCGCCAGCTGGACGACGGACGTATGTCAAAGATAAAGACATTAATATTACTCGAAGGAATCACGAGGCAATCCGATATCTATAATAATAATGAATAAATAACAATTATAATATAATAATAATAATACTTCAGATAGATAGATACAAGTTAAATAAGGAGTGATCCGCCCTGCAGAGGGTTGGACACGTGTTCTCGCCTCGCCTCAGGGTACCGTATAAAGCAGTATTCGCGCGGCGCTGCTATTCTGTACAAGCGCGCGGCGCATGCAATAATATAATTTATCCGATATAATAATACAATATACCGGATGGCTACGGGTGCTACCGGTACCAGTTCGAGCAGTGATTCTGGGGAACTGTTTTTTTGTAATTCACACCAGTACGAGTGTATAATTGGATGCGATGACGACTGCTACCACCGGTACCTGCTGATGGGGAAGTCAGCCACGATGTATCAGCAGGCGATTTTACCTGTAGACCAACGTGAGGCCTACAATTTATACACGCGCCGGCGCTGGTATATGCGGGTAAAGTCTCCCGCTGTTATAAAATATCAGAGCGAATCAGCGATAGTCGCTTTCAATACCCGGTACGGGTATTGAAAAGACGATAGGACAGGCACAGGTTTTATTTTATATATTGTTCTTTAATCATTCATTGTTTTTCCGTCCCCGGGACGGACAGGACTGGCACCACCAGTCTACACTTGCAGTGTCTACGTCTCTACGACGGCCGTCGCCCGTCGAGGCAGCGATCCAGTCACGGAAAGCCCTTGGTAGGCGATGCTCCATTATATTCAACGACGAATCATTCGGCGCAAATAAATCACAAACCGTACTCAATCAGGGCTTGCGGTGCCTTGTGGGGTGGGTAAAAACTCCCCTGGGGTGGCCACTGCACCGATGATGCGGGAGTTGGATATTGCGCCCATGGAGGCTACGCCGTTGCGGCACGGGCTCGGGGGTTCCTTAAAACATCCGAGTTGAATTACATGTATATAAACCCATTTAGTACATCAGCAAAGTCGGGCGCGCCCTAACACGAGGACGTCGGGGACTGTGCGGTGGTTGAAAAGACCAGCTAGGGCGAACGTAGAGCTAGTTGAGGGGGCGCATCTTCCACTTAAGAGTGGAGTTATCACCATATCAATGCCTTGTACGGGACGGACAAAAGCGGCTTTCTGTGTTTGTCTTATAGTACTGCTTTTATGACTGGCCTTGTGGCTGGACTTGTAACTGGCTTTTTGTAACTCGCACGAGTATGGAATACGGTATGCTCGTTAACTTGCATTCATCAAAAACTACAGTAAAGTCGACCAACTGCTGCGATCGCGCGGGCAGCCTGCGAACCACCCACCTGATAATCACAGGCTCTCCCAGCTGCATATGGCCGCTCTTCGTGCAGGCGAACGTGACGGCGCGGGCACATGCGCATGTGTCGCCGGTGGAAGCATCGGCAGAGACAAACACCTGCAGCGAACAGCGCACTTTGCCTGCGCGGATGTCGCATAAACAAATGGGGCCGGCTCAGGGGGTTGAGGATACAGACCCCCCCCCCCCCCCCCGGTGGCATGACGGCAGCATGAGAGATGACGGCAGCGAGACTGGCGTGAGCTTATACTCTGATATCCGTGAAGAAGCTACGAGTCATTGGGGGCATGGCCATTGCGAGAGTATTTGGCTCCAGCCACTGACAGGCCGTGCTGAGTTAGAGTGCCGGGCAACACGCGTCATCGAGATAAGAGTAGGAACATCGGACGCGCTTTACTGCAAAATGCGACCGGCGAGCATAGCTGGCTAGCAAGGTCCGACTTCCAAAGCTCACACTCTCGGAAGCTGGGGAACAACGTCTAGATAGCACCTATCACTGCTCGCGGTGGAGCTCGGGTGTCACTGCACACCGGCGTCGACGTGCGGGACGAAGGGACCCAGGCTGGGGCTGCCAGGGTGCGTCGCAAGAACTTGACAGTTGGCCGACGGCGACGACGCGCCGGTCCAACTTAGTCCCACTCTGACGACCCAATAGGGCAATAAACTATGTAATGATGATTCTTGGCTGTCCAAACACGTGCAGTAAATCCATGGCGCGCGGTCCGACGATCTAGGAACATCCGACAGCCACTGGGAGTGCGACCAAGCGTGGGCCAAGTCAAGGAAGCACTTACTGTTGGGGTTCTCGAACACGCATGCTGCGCGTGCGTTAGAGGAGTCTCCGCTGCCATCCACGTCGTCTGTGTCACGACAGCAGGCCGCGGGTGTTGGGCTGGACCCAGGGTGGCAGTTGATTCGGATGCTTCGAAGTACGCCACGATGTATTGAGCTAGCAGCCATCGTCTCGGCTTCCTCAGCCATGACTAGGACGGAGTGTTTCGCCTCGAGTGACGCGGCGTGTGTCACGGAGTTAAGATCTTCAGAACTTTTGCTGTATTAACTCGAGTTGTCTGTCAGTCTCGGTCGTCGAGGCTGCGGTATGGGCGTCACGTTTGGAGCGGGCGCGGCGACTGCTTTCGGGCTGGGATCGGATACAGGGTAGTGGCTACGCCGGTGACGCGGACGTTCCGCCAGTATGCAGAAGCAGCGAGGACTAGTAATCCAGCGAGCGAATCCTTAGCGACTACCTGTACTGTAGATTAGTTGCTGTGACTCGCGTACAGCGGTACAGGTATAATCCTCAGCGACTACTGGTACTGCGGCTACTGGTACCGAAGCGCGCAGTAGTTTACTCGTCGCATACAGCGCTGGATGTGCATCACCTTCGCGCTGCCGTACAGGTATTCCCCCCCTCAGCTCCGCGCGTGCAGCGACGACAGTCAGTCCGTGATGTTGTAGTGGGAGGCAACACGCATCGGTACAGGCCCCATGGCGGCCCGTGCAAAGTCGCTAAGCACTGTCAGCTGTTGGTGCCCACACTTTCAGGCCACACCAGTCAACATCATCGTCGCCAGCTGCAGGATTTTACACCATCCTGGAACTACCGCCAGCAGTAAGGCCGATAAGTTGGTAAAGATTGGATAGAATTTTCGACCACGAATCAACCCCTGAATCGCCCGGATCAAAATCCTCATCTGCCGGTGTCCGCCCGCCGCGAATTTGCTAACCCCAAAACTCGCTCTGAAAGCCCCAAATCTTGAGATGCGGCAGACACGGAGCGCGGCGGGCCGCAGGATTTGAGGCCCAAATCCTGCGGCCGCCGTGCCCGCATCATTTGGCGACGCATCATTTCAGGTGAGCTCGCCAACCTCTCCAGTCCGGCTCCCCCACTGCCCCAACCATGCTACCCCTCGCGCCTCGCGGGCAGTCTCTCCTACACGCGACGGCACGGCCGGGCGAGACGCGGTTGTTGTGGTGCGTATTGCTGACATTGCGCCCCAGCCACCCTCGCAATCATAGGGCCGCAATAAAATAACGCCGGGCGTCCGCGTTCACCAGCCGTCTACCGCGCCCAGCCGCTCCGGTAGTCGGAATATTTGAACACTCGCCGCCGCCATGGAGTACGGCTCGTCGTTCACCGCACCCGCTCCTCGCAAGAGCTTAGCCAGTCTTTTGGATGCCGTTGGCGAGCCTGACCCAGCGTCCGAGGGCGCGCCCGCGCCCAAGAGGCTAGCCGCAGCGGTCTTATTGTTACCCCTGGCGACGGCGACCAGCACGGTGGCGAGCGCGATGTCGTCACCACGACGGCACCAGCTGCGACGCTCCCTTCTCACGCGCCTACCGCGACTACACCGGCAATAATCGCTGCGTCGTCTGTGGGGATGGCAGCGGTAACGGCAATGGCGGCGGGCGACGCGGGGCTGCACCATGGCGGCGCGGGCGTGCGGTCATGGTTCTGCAACCGCGCGTGCAGACGCGCGCGTTTTGGTGTCGACAGTAATATAATTACCAACTTCAATGCGGTGGAGACACCCGCGTGTCCGCGTTCCGTAGAATATGGGCCATGTAAATCGTGTGGTGCCGCAGGATTTACAATATCCTCATCCTCATCGGAAATGTTTACCAACTTTAAGCAAGGCAGAAGTTATCATTCGTCAATGAAACTCCTACAATGTAAGAAACCGTGCGGATGGTTCTTCCGGATTACCCAACTTTAGGAAAATGGTCGCCGACAGAGCTTCCTAAGTTAACATTCGTCGGTGATGTCATTTCCCCCCCTACGAATGGTCGGAGAAACGTTGTAGGAGCTCGTTCCTCCCACCGAACCCCCCTTCCCTTGCAGGAGCGTATTTCCTCCAATAGAAGCCTCCCGTTGACGCCGTGGCGGGCGATCGCCCCGACCAGCATGCCCCGATCATGCATAATACCCCCCCCTACCACCGTCCCGCGCCCGGCTTGTTTCCTCAGCGCATAACTCATGCGCGGCGCTGCCCATGGGCTTGAGGGGCGTGCGGCGCGGCGGCCTCTTGGCAGGCACACCCGGCGCGCGAAGTCGGGATGGGCGCGTTGCGCTTGCGGCCCGCCTGCGGGCTGCCCTCGCCGCTGGGGGAGGCCGGTTGGGCTCGTGCGGTTTTGGTCGGCTCATGGGCGGCCAGAGGACCCGTGGGCCTGATAGCGCGGGGCTCCGGGCTGCGCCCCGACCTCGGCGGTTTGCAGGCCGTGGAGGCTTATGGCTTAGTTGCCGGCGGGCCGGCCATCTCTTACAAGAGTTGTTGCAGCTTCGAAACGCTCAGGCCGCCCGGCCCGGGATGCACGTCTCCAGGCGCGAGCTGCTGGGTACGGTTATGACGATGCGTGGCTAGAGGAGGAGGCCGCAGGGGACGTATTGCTCGTTCGAAGGCGTATATTGCGCGTCCCGCGCGCTCCTTTCATTTGCAAATCGTAGCTTATTTAATCACCGGCCCAGGCGTCCCGCCTGACCCAGCTCGCGGCCGAGGCCCACCGCCTATGTCGTGCCCTGCGCCGGACAATGCCTTTGCAGCCGCCGGTGGGCCGTCTGTTGATATATTCTCCGCCGGCAAGGCGCATAACCCCAAGCCGGACGCACGCCCGCGACTGTCAGCGCCCCAATAATAACACAACAGCTACGGATGCATATTTTCGATACTCCCGGAACTGCATATTTTCGAATTTATCCGCACTTTTCCCCCGCAAGTAATAGACAGTGTATCGCCCGACGTGCGGGCTTGGTACCGGCACCAGACGATGAAGTCATCCTGCCATTATATAAATGCACTAGCAACTATATTGTGCCAAAAATATTAGAGATAGAGAGCATTGTAGCCCCCACCCCATCAACCTAGCCGGACAAGCGGTATATATATATTAATCTTGAGCACCATTCAGCAATTCCAGTTAGCTCCCCTCCCCCATCACACCTCAATAGCAAGAAGCGGGACGCCTTTGGCTGCCTTAGCATGCATGCTGAGCTCTGGATGGGATGGGTCTGACTTGAATAGGGACAACGTGGGGGCGTTGCTGTCCTAGCTATAGCCCGTTGGACGGAGGAGGGGCTAGGAAACATAGGAGGATGGCCGATAGCTTTTGAGGTGTGATAACACTTCAGGTTCACCACGGTGGTTAGAGATAGCAGGTCCTCAGAAAACCTCGGTCTGAGCGAGTGGATGCAGCAGACTAGCAGTTGTAATCAATTTCAATTTCAATTTGATGAGCAGTTATGCAACACTAATTGGAGGCCAGTGATGGAATTTCCAACGCTGTTGGATCACCCTCTTAAACACTGCCATAATCAAAATACCCGGCAATGACCACGAAAGATCTGCCCTACCCGTTTAGGCGTCGGCCCATTTGAGTAATCCGAGTTGGATGGGGCAAGCCCCATCCCGCGGATCAAAGCGTTTCGAGGACTGCAATACACGTGCAACAAAAAAGGCTATGTGAGGAGGGGGGGGGGGGGGGGGGGGGGGGGGGCGACGCCATAACTGGATTTTTTTCAATTCCTAGTACAATCCAGGGCGCCATAAAGGGAGCAAGGGCAAGGACCCGCCCAAAATAAAAACACTGGTGTCCTCGGGTGTTGACGCAATAGCATCACCACTACC
Organism: Tetraselmis striata; assembly: GCA_006384855.1. Taxonomy (NCBI): domain Eukaryota; kingdom Viridiplantae; phylum Chlorophyta; class Chlorodendrophyceae; order Chlorodendrales; family Chlorodendraceae; genus Tetraselmis; species Tetraselmis striata. The sequence continues at coordinate 8,174 of VCJN01000065.1, read as the reverse complement.
CGTAAATAACTCCGAAACAAGCAACCCCAAATTATGACGGTGATATCCCCACCGCGGGCACTCCACGAACATTTGTAGTCGTATATCCGACTTCATATAGACTTCAAATGACAATCTCAAACCATCGCGTCTAGCTGCAGCCGCACCGCCCGCGCCAGCGGGATTTGGCCACTTGGAGTTGCCGTCATTATTGCTCGTACGGCGAAACGTATGATGTCGGGTGCTAAACGCGACCGCCGTTGGCTGCATGCTCGCTCGTCAACTGGCCGCCCTCGCGGTCAAGTGGCAGTTTCTCTACTTGGCCATGGCCCCTGCCCATTTCTACCTCCGTGAGCTGTATGATGTGCTAAAAACTCATCATGACTCGTGGTCCGGTCGTGTCAAGCTTACCACCAGCTCGAATGTGACCTGCAATGGTGGGTGGGCACGCCCACCCAAAACAACGACCGCCCCATTAACTGCCTTATCGAAACCGGTTACTTGCACGTCGATAGCTCTTCGTACAGTTGGGGTGCCGTTCTGAATGGACACCATGAAGCTCGGGCGGGTTTTGGTACGACGATGACCGCTATGCGCACATTACCTTGTTGAAAGCCGTCCGTAGTCTGGCTATTGAGTCCTTCCTCCCCATGCTCCGCTACCGTCACATTCGCTTCTTGCTTGAGAATAGCCAAGCGGTTGTCGGCGTCCTCATCAGCCTCACATCTAACTCCTTGCGCGGTCAAGCTGCGCAAAACATGGCACCTCATAGACACGCGTGGTATTACCCTGTCCGTGTGCTACATCCGTTCCGCGTCGAATATCAAGGCCGACCCCCTCAGTCGCGAAACTGATTGCGACGACTGGCATTTCGACTCACGGTGATTTTATCCCTCGTTCACTGCAATTGGGGCGCGTGCACCATCGACCGTTCACGACGTCAAAACACGCCATCATGCTTCGCTGCAAGCCCGCTGGCGTGACCCGCAATGCAAGGTGGTCGACGCCCAACGCCTCTCCGACGCTGCATGGCAATGCGAACGTAACTGAAGCAACCCCCCTTGAAACCTCATCGGAAATCTTGTCTCCATAACGGAGCCGAGTCGTGCTGCAACCATCGTCATTGTCCCCTACTGGCTTGACAACGCTTGGTATCAACTCCTCTCGGAGATGTGCCCCGACACACGCTCCTTGAAGCCGCGCCGTGACCTCTTCATGACCGTTGGCCGTACTGGCGACCGCCTTCCCGCTAGCGCGCGCCCGCTGCCATGTCGTCGCCTTCCGCGTTCCCGCCCGTGACCCCCTCCGGTGGCATATTGCGCCCGGAATTTTCTAGCCGGCAAACAAAACGTTCCCTGTGAAGTATTTAGAACCAGTTTAATTATGGGATTTCTTCCCTTGTAAGCGATGTTAATCTAAATCCTCGATGCTCGTTCTAACTTGCTCATGAGAACCGGTTCATGTATACGGCATTTGTAAGGCCTCGTTATTTGCTCGCTCTGTAGTAGAGCGGTGGTCTTCTACTCGGGAGGTCCCCGGATCGATTCCCGGCCTTGTCGATTCATGGCAACATCGACCGGGCCCGTGTCCCGGGTTTGCCGGTTGAAGCAATAGCCCTTCGAGTTTCGAATGAGGCAAGGGTCTCATGGCTATGCCGGACATGCTAATGTAGTTGGCGCACGAGGTCAAGGGCTGGGGCGGCTTCGGCCAATGACCCGGGGAGAACTCTACTTTCACGGCGTTTTCAAGGATGTTCTAGAGCCGCCCGTCGCGAGTCGTCTCATATGTATGTACAATGCAGACAGGGGAGCCTTGGGGATGGCGTGGCTGGAAGCTACGTGCCGATGACTCACACACTGTCGCTGCATTGATGAAATACATATATATATATCATGTTGGGATACGTATAGTATGCATATATGATATATCACTGCAATGTAATGCAATGCGCTAAAGCCCACATTCGAAAAACCCCTAGATTTTTGGTTGCAGATTCGACTTCCTATATCAGTTTGCCGATCAAGGAGACAGCGCGCGTGATCTACGATTGTACCCCATATTCGAATAACCGTCTCAAAGCGTAATGTCGCTGCGGGCGCGCCGCATGCCAGCCCCCGACGCCGGGATTAGGCCACCAATCCAAAAGCCGCCGCGGCTCGCATCACTGGTCACTGCTTACTATCCCCATCCGTTGGTACCCAACGTACCTCAGAACCCCCTCCATGTGCTACATTATGCGTCTCCTCAAAACTCGGATATCTTGTACGTGGCCTTGTTGGCCGTCGCCACGCTATCGCATCGTGTCACGAGCGATGGTGGCGGCGACGGGGCGTCCGACTACGCAACGATGCGAGCCTAACCGGACGGTAAGATATTCATTATTGACCGATGCCCCGGAATCGATGCCTATCTATGCATGGCGGCGAGCGGGCGGCGGGCGGCACTTGTGACAATAATGGCATACTCTGTACGGGTACTGTATGATCGTAGCATCATTCATGTACGAGTACCTGCTGTTGTATCGTATGTGTGAGCGCGTGTGTCACGCGCCACAATACGAGTACTGGTGGATGATGAATCATGAGATGAGTCCTACTGGTACCGGTACACTGTTCAGTAGTAGTTACGGGATAATACGCATGTGCGTACCCGTAGCGGGCATATATGTATAATGCACCTGCCTCTGTAACATCAGTTGTATACTTGTGTATAAACTGATGTGTCAACTACATTTGCGGAGGTCTCTAAGCGACGACCTCCTGTTCGACACTTCAAGGCACGACTCTCCACGGTGACGCGCTTAGCAGTGCGCGTGCCGCTTGGTGGTGGCTAGCTGTGAGCTAGCCATACGCATAAATAGCGGCGGGTGGTGACAACGTTGTAACCATTATTTCTTTCTCTCTCTGCTGCCTTCTGTGTGTTTACGACAGCCTTGTCTGCTTGACCTGCGTGAGGCACCCTAGACTGCCGCACTGGTTTCGGAGCGACTGTTGCGCTCCTTATCCTAGCTTCCACTGCTATATCTGAGATAACTCGACTGAACAGTTCGACATGTCCGAGTCGATGAATTCTGCTGGCAAGAGCCGAGAGCTGCTGCTCAACGAGGAAAGTTCTGTCGACCTGTCGACTACCAAGGTTTGTGCAGCCGTGGTGGTGACTTACGGTAAGGGTCACTCGGTCGAACGCCAAGTGATTCTGACGACTGAACCGAACGCTAGATCGACTCTCTTCTTACCTGTCGGAAAGTCGATAGCGTCTGACAAGTCTGTGCGCGGCACGGCGGTGCGCAAACTGCGTGAAGAGACTGGCTTGCTTGTCGATGAAGATGATTTAGAATTGTTTGACATTCTCACCATCGAGGGCATGCGTTGTTTCTTATATGCATCTAAGCTATCGGCGAAGCAGATAGCGAAGGAGATGCGCACACCAGAGAGATCGCACGCCTTAGTCATGTCGCATTTAGTAGCACCGGTGGTTGCAGCTGGTGAAGAACTAAATGCTGATGATGGCGGCGCTGCATTACCCGACGTCGCGCGCACCTTCCCTGAGAGTATCACCCTAGACCCGGAGTCTGAGGATTCGTACTCCGTGAGCATTGCATTGAACAGTCAAGGCAAGCCTGTGCCGACGACTGTGTGGTACCCTCCGTTCATGATTCATACTGCGGTAAGTGATTCATGGGCAACCATTCATAAGTCTGTGTTGAATGGTTTCTGGATGAACCGTTCATACCCTGAGCTTCCTCAACAATTCGCATTTAGGTATGACTCTTGTGAGTCCCCTATCTGGCATGCTGTGCATCGTTATCTAGTTGTAGATCCGATGGCAACTGACCTCAGCAATATAACAATCACTGACATACCATGGTATGAGACGCGTGATGCACAACTAACTGAGTCCCAGAGGAAGTCTGCTCAAACCCAGCCCAAGCAAGATGGCCAGGATGTCCTCAAGCTAGATGTATGGCTGACTGGACTACCGGAGCTGCTTGGCACCGTGGGACTGAAGTCCACAACTGCATCTGGTCTTGCATATGCCGTGCAGACTCTGAGTGGCAAGTTCCAGCGTTGGTGGCAGGAATTTGATTCCAAGCCTCCTTCGCTGCGTCCTACCAACGCTGCAGAGTTTGTGAAGGCAGTTAGAGACTCACCATTGATGCATGACATAGTGCATGATGCATGCATAGAGCTTGATGGCATCAAGCATGTGTCTGCTGGTCCCCAAGACTCTCCCTTGGATTATAAGGACTTTGTGCAGACCTTCAACGATGTCCTAGCAAGGACCAGACTAACCCTTCCTGATGAGTTCATGGTCCTTAAGTTTGCATCTGCATTGAGTCACAATAAGCTTAAAGAGATTGCCCATAAGTTTGTGACTGACCAGAAGCGAGCTGGACAACCATCGACACTCGCTGAGCTACAGCAGTATACAACGGCGATGGTTGGGAGCAACAAGGCGCTTGGCAATGCGGCTAAGCCTGTGGCCAATGGACATCCTGCTGGCAATGGCAATGGAGGACATGACTCCAGGAAGAAGTCCAAGGCTGCCAACATGAGCAAACGCAACCGTGGAGATGATGCTCCACCTGTCGCAGCCAATGGACGCCACACCAACAACGGCAAGAGGCAGAAGTCCAGCGACGGGAAGCAGAAGGGTAATAACACCACAACACCTGGCAGAAAGATAGTATATTATCTTAATCATGTCAAAATGCATGAGCCTGAGAAGTATGCTAAGCATTTGGCTGCTAAAACATGCTTTAAGTGTGGTGAGGCTCACCTTCTGAAAGACTGCCCTAAGATGAAATAGGGGTGCCCTTATTCTGCTGCTGACAGCTTAGTAGATAGGGATGTAAGTGATGTTTGTGTTACATCATGCTGTCCAGTAACTGTCGAGTCGCATGACTGCGAAGTTACTGTTGCCGATATGTCATTGGCACCTGAGGTATCCGCATTATTGTCTAATGCACGTCTGAATGACGATATACCTGTGACGAGTACATGTTCGAGTGACGATGTCGTCATCTCTGAGAGTAGTAACGACTATGTTGAGTCGCCTACTGATGAGAACTCGAATAGTGTACGCGAGTCTGGTACGACTTTGCCAGTAGCCTGTGTAACGGGTGCTCGGAAAGTTTCGACTCATCGTCGCGTAAAGGCTCTGAGGCGTCGTATGCCTAGAAAGACTGCAGTCAGTGCCGAGTGGCGACTGGTCGATAGAGTCTTCGATCCCTTACATGAGATGTTCCAGTTTACGCTGGAGGGCTGTGCGGATAATGAGGGTCTGAATACCCATCGAAACTTGCCGTTCTGTTCAGAACAAGATTCGATATTATCGCGCGACTTGTCGAATGAACGTGTGTTTATTCACCCTCCATGGCATATGACTGAGTCTATTGCGAGGCATTTTGAGCAATGCCGCAGTAGGGCTAAAGAACATACTGTAGGAGTGTTTGTATTGCCTGCATTTGATAGATTCAGTGCTTTGACAAAGCATTGGAAACTATTGCAGCAACACCCGGCAAAGACACCTTTGTTCACCAGGTGGTCTCATAAAAATGCCACAGTCCAGGAAGATGTTAGACCGCCAAAGTATGGGGTTAACATTTGGTTAGTTGATGCTAACTGTGCTTTTCCTGATGACTTTGTACCTAAAACTGTCACAAGTCCAAATGTGAGTTTTAACGTGGACTCTGCAAAAGTTGCGGATTCTAGCGTTGGTATTGGTGAACGTGCATCTGAGTCTATAAATGAGTTTGCCTCAGATTGCTTCTTTGACTCGTTGGGATGACCCCAGGCCATTGTTGAAAGTTAATGTGACAATTAACGATGACGCCGTTGTGGATGCACTGGTTGATAATGCGGCATCTTTAGATTTTATATTTGAGGACTTTGTGCGCAGAAACAACTTGCAGATACAAAAGTTGAAAGCCAGAACACCTGTCCGTTTGGCTAATGGTCAACGTGTTTCATGTTGCCATACAACTGTTGTGTCTCTGTCTGTTGGAGGACATGTATTTGAGAATCGAGTATTTTATATACTGCGTGAGCTCAAAGAACAGTAATGCAACCTATTTTGCCCCGAGGCACGCGGTGCATTGTGGTTAGGTCTAAATTAGGGTTTGGGGGCAGCAGTGGGATTGCAAGCTAATATGAATGCCGGTTGGTTCATTTTGTGCCAAGTCGGGGAAACCAATTCCGTCCAAGCAGGGACAAATCAAAAGAAAGAAGGAAACGGGATGGTTACAAGTAGTTTGTGCCGTCCGGGGCTGAACCTGTGTCAAAGCCGGGACAAAACATATGAGCGGCTAATTTTGCGGAATTGTACTACGTATCATCATCTTCGATCACATAATCCCCTCGGCGTTCTGCCGCCTCTTGCCTCCTCTTCTCCGCCGCTACACGCTCTAACTGCTCCTCAAACTCGGTCATTGGATGGGGTAGACCCGGCCACTTCTCGAAGTCACTTGGACGCAGTTGTTGAGTCTCGTCCCATGGCTTCTCTTTGAACCATGAGGTCATTCTGGACTTCATCCCAGCGATTTGCGTCTTCTGGTTGTCAATGAGGATAATCTTCAAGTTCCTGTGTGTGAACGAGTAGGTATGATCCATATGGTCCCACCACACGGAAAAGGCCGCAGCGACCTGGAAAAGGCGTGGCAAACCGCACAAGGCGTTAATTTTTTATGTTGATCCCATTAAGACACTCACCCGGGTTGCAGCCCTCACGCACCGCGGTTGTCCCGGTTCCGGCTGTGACGTCGACGATTGTTGTCCCGTCTGTTGCCGCCATCTTAAGGTGCTTTGCGAAGAGAGCGATAGGCTTTTGGTACTTGTTCACCGTTTGTCTGTTCTCGTCCTTCAATTTCGAACTGTCTTTGAAGTGACCCAATATGATGGATGTAGAGAACCTGGAAAGGCTCAACCGGGTTAGCGAGTAAATAAATACAAGCCGGCTATTTTCCACGGATCAAATCTCACCTTCGGGGATCATCGAAACGGATGTTGTCAGCTATGATGCTTGGCGGGGGCTTCCTGACGTAGAGGTAGTACTCAGCGTCGTGACGCAGAGAGCTGCCCATCTTCATCCCGCAATCCTTGGCCCAAGTCAGGACGTGATAGATGAGGTCCTCAGCTTGTTTTTGAACTGCTGTGATTGCGGATCCAAGTTGCTGGTCCGAGAGGTGAATGAAGAAATGGCACCCATCGAGAGTAGTGTGGACGTCAGAAGATCCAGTCAGGATATTCAACTGCCTGCGCGGGGGAAAAATCGGGAATGAGATAAATGAAAGCACAGTCATCTACGCACCGGGGTTGTTGGGGTTGTCTTGCCTGGCGAAAGCAAACACGTCGTTGAAGTCGTCCGTACCCCACGCAGCATCCTTCGAGTCCCATGTGTGCGAACCAGCTCCGAAAAGCGCGTCGGCAATGAAGACTGTTGCCTTTCTGGCACGAACTGCCGACATGGCGTCCGCGACGAATTGTTTTGTCGCGGGAGCCTTGAATTTCCCCTCCACAATGCAAGTCTTGCAAAGCTCCGTGTTCAACCACACCTTCTCATCCTTGTCGACCCCTTCTCCCTTGGGCATCACCGGAAGTTCCTCGGCCTGTGCGTATTAGAACAGATTCGGGTTAATGGCTCACAACGAAAATTCATAAGAGCATTTCTGGTTGCACAAGATCTTAGTTACCTTCATCGATATCCACAGCTCATTAGAAACATTCGGAGCGGAAACCGCGATAAGCTCCGGCGCACATGCCAGAAGAGCAAACTCTGTGAAGAAGGAGATGACCAAGTCCGGCATCTGATTCTTGATGCGATACGCCTCACTCCTGATGGTGGTGTTGGTGGCCGCGATATGCTCTCGAACCGGTAGTGGTGTGAGACAATCGGCGGATTTCATGTCCCCCCATCTGGCAGGAGGGGTCAGCAAGACCATCAAAGGACCGGAGCGATGAGCACCTTTGAACAAATCCTGGAACTTTCTGGGGAAGCCTGTTGGGCCGAGGTCATCAACCTTGGCTCGGAACTTGGTGATGGCGTCAAGGCGAGCGGCCGCTTGGTCATCCGACACTTTGTCTTGCACATCCCAATCGATGATGTGGTCCGAGAGAAATTTCCCCCAATTCCTGGCCGGTTCGTCCGGCGTCAGCAGTTGGATTGTCTCCCTGCCCTTTGCCGTGCCAATAGCATTC
>VCJN01000064.1:0-61909 GCA_006384855.1 Tetraselmis striata | reverse complement strand
CCGATGCACCCCAAGTATTTGCAAGCACGCTCCTGTATGACGCACCGCCCACCGCAACTCCGCAAGCCCCGCCTCCATCCGGCGTCCGGAACCGGTAGTAAGTGTTTGTTGTGTGCCCACATCGTGACAACATTACACGGTGGCAATTGCAATTAGCGTGGATAATGTGAAGGCGTTTTCGAAATCGACAGAGAATGAGGCGGTGCCTGGCGGAGCGCATTGGCGGTGCATAGAATACGCGTGTTAGCTGGGGTTTTGGCTGCATCGGACGCCGTATTCCACCCATCCGGCAACGGAATGTCCGTTTTCACACATTTGTTGTGTTAATAAAGCAGTGTGAATATTACGCGTCTTTTACGCCGGGTGGATGGGCATCCGGCGTCCGATGCACCCCAAGTATTTGCAGCACGCTAGTCTGTGCACCGCCAATGCACTCCGCAAGCCCCGCCGCCTCCATCCGCGTCGGAACGGTAGTAAGTGTTGTTGTGGTGCGCACATCGTGACAACATTACACGGTGCAATTGCAATTAGCGGTGGATAATGTGAAGGCGTTTTCGAAATCGACAAGAGAATGAGGCGGTGCTGGCGGAGTGCATTGGCGGTGCATAAGAATAGCGTGTTGCTGGGGTTTTGGCTGCATCGGACGGCCGTATTCCCATCCATCCCGGCACGGAATGTCCGGTTTTCACACATTTTGTGTGTTAATATAGTGTGAATATTACGCGTCTTTTACGCCGGGTGGTATGGGCATCCGGCGTCCGATGCACCCCAATTATTTGCAGCACGCTAGTCTACGTGCACCGCCAGTGCACTCCGCAAGCCCCGCCTCCATCCGCGTCGGAACCGGTAGTAAGTGTTGTTGTGTGCGCACATCGTGACAACATTACACGGTGGCAATTGCAATTAGCGGTGGATAATGTGAAGGCGTTCTCGAAATCGACAGAGAATGAGGCGGTGCTGCGGGAGTGCATTGGCGGTGCATAGAATAGCGTGTTGCTGGGGTTTTGGCTGCATCGGACGCCGTATTCCCATCCATCCGGCACGGAATGTCCGGTTTTCACACATTTGTGTGTGAATATAGTGTGAATATTACGCGTCTTTTACGCCGGGTGGATGGGCATCCGGCGTCCGATGCACCCCAAGTATTTGCAGCACGCTACTCTACGCACCGCCAATGCACTCCGCAAGCCCCGCCTCCATCCGCGTCGGAACCGGTAGTAAGTGTTGTTGTGTGCGCACATCGTGACAACATTACACGGTGGCAATTGCAATTAGCGGTGGATAATGTGAAGGCGTTTTCGAAATCGACAGAGAATGAGGCGGGTGCTGGCGGAGTGCATTGGCGGTGCATAGAATAGCGTGTTGCTGGGGTTTTGGCTGCATCGGACGCCGTATTCCCATCCATCCGGCACGGAATGTCCGGTTTTCACACATTTGTGTGTTAATATAGTGTGAATATTACGCGTCTTTTACGCCGGGTGGATGTATGGGCATCCGGCGTCCGATGCACCCCAATTATTTGCAGCACGCTAGTCTAGCACCGCCAGTGCACTCCGCAAGCCCCGCCTCCATCCGCGTCGGAACCGGTAGTAAGTGTTGTTGTGTGCGCACATCGTGACAACATTACACGGTGGCAATTGCAATTAGCGGTGATAATGTGAAGGCGTTTCGAAATCGACAGAGAATGAGGCGGTGCTGGCGGAGTGCATTGGCGGTGCATTAGAATAGCGTGTTGCTGGGGTTTTGGCTGCATCGGGACGCCGTATTCCCCATCCAATCCGGCACGGAATGTCCGGTTTTCACACATTTGTGTGTAATATAGTGTGAATATTACGCGTCTTTTACGCCGGGTGGATGTTGGGCATCCGGCGTCCGATGCACCCCAATTATTTGCAGCACGCTAGTCTACGCACCGCCAATGCACTCCGCAAGCCCCCGCCTCCATCCGCGTCGGAACCGGTAGTAAGTGTTGTTGTGTGCGCACATCGTGACAACATTAACACGGTGGCAATTGCAATTAGCGGTGGATAATGTGAAGGCGTTTTTCGAAATCGACAGAGAATGAGGCGGTGCTGGCGGAGTGCATTGGCGGTGCATAGAATAGCGTGTTGCTGGGGTTTTGGCTGCATCGGACGCCGTATTCCCATCCATCCGGCACGGAATGTCCGGTTTTCACACATTTGTGTGTTAATATAGTGTGAATATTACGCGTCTTTTACGCTGGGTGGATGGGCATCCGGCGTCCGATGCACCCCAATTATTTGCAGCACGCTAGTCTGTGCACCGCAAGTGCACTCCGCAAGCCTCGCCTCCATCCGCGTCGGAACCGGTAGTAAGTGTTGTTGTGTGCGCACATCGTGACAACATTACACGGTGGCAATTGCAATTATTAGCGGTGGATAATGTGAAGGCGTTTTCGAAATCGACAGAGAATGAGGCGGTGCTGGCGGAGTGCATTGGCGGTGCATAGAATAGCGTGTTGCTGGGGTTTTGGCTGCATCGGACGCCGTATTCCCACCCATCCGGCACGGAATGTCCGGTTTTCACACATTTGTGTGTTGATAAGCAGTGTGAATATTACGCGTCTTTTACGCCGGGTGGATGGGCATCCGGCGTCCGATGCACCCCAATTATTTGCAGCACGCTACTCTACGCACCGCCAACGCACTCCGCAAGCCTCGCCTCCATCCGCGTCGGAACCGGTAGTAAGTGTTGTTGTGTGCGCACATCGTGACAACATTACACGGTGGCAATTGCAATTAGCGGTGGATAATGTGAAGGCGTTTTCGAAATCGACAGAGAATGTGGCGGTGCTGGCGGAGTGCATTGGCGGTGCACAGAATAGCGTGTTGCTGGGGTTTTGGCTGCATCGGACGCCGTATTCCCACCCATCCGGCACGGAATGTCCGGTTTTCACACATTTGTGTGTTAATAAAGTGTGAATATTACGCGTCTTTTACGCCGGGTGGGTGGGCATCCGGCGTCCGATGCATCCCAATTATTTGCAGCACGCTACTCTACGCACCCCCAACGCACTCCGCAAGCCTCGCCTCCATCCGCGTCGGAACCGGTAGTAAGTGTTGTTGTGTGCGCACATCGTGACAACATTACACGGTGGCAATTGCAATTAGCGGTGGGTAATGTGAAGGCGTTTTCGAAATCGATAGAGAATGAGGCGGTGCTGGCGGAGTGCATTGGCGGTGCACAGAATAGCGTGTTGCTGGGGTTTTGGCTGCATCGGACGCCGTATTCCCACCCATCCGGCACGGAATGTCCGGTTTTCACACATTTGTGTGTTAATAAAGTGTGAATATTACGCGTCTTTTACGCCGGGTGGGTGGGCATCCGGCGTCCGATGCATCCCAATTATTTGCAGCACGCTACTCTACGCACCCCCAACGCACTCCGCAAGCCTCGCCTCCATCCGCGTCGGAACCGGTAGTAAGTGTTGTTGTGTGCGCACATCGTGACAACATTACACGGTGGCAATTGCAATTAGCGGTGGGTAATGTGAAGGCGTTTTCGAAATCGACAGAGAATGAGGCGGTGCTGGCGGAGTGCATTGGCGGTGCACAGAATAGCGTGTTGCTGGGGTTTTGGCTGCATCGGACGCCGTATTCCCACCCATCCGGCACGGAATGTCCGGTTTTCACACATTTGTGTGTTAATAAAGTGTGAATATTACGCGTCTTTTACGCCGGGTGGGTGGGCATCCGGCGTCCGATGCATCCCCAATTATTTGCAGCACGCTACTCTACGCACCCCCAACGCACTCCGCAAGCCTCGCCTCCATCCGCGTCGGAACCGGTAGTAAGTGTTGTTGTGTGCGCACATCGTGACAACATTACACGCTGGCAATTGCAATTAGCGGTGGGTAATGTGAAGGCGTTTTCGAAATCGACAGAGAATGAGGCGGTGCTGGCGGAGTGCATTGGCGGTGCACAGAATAGCGTGTTGCTGGGGTTTTGGCTGCATCGGACGCCGTATTCCCACCCATCCGGCACGGAATGTCCGGTTTTCACACATTTGCGTGTGAATATATATAGTGTGAATATTACGTAGGCGTCTTTTACGCTGGGTGGATGGGCATCCGGCGTCCGATGCACCCCGAATCTCACCAACACGCTACTCTACGCACCCCCAACGCACTCCGCCAGCCCCGCCTCTTTCCGCGCAGGTCCTACGTTCCATTGTATGTATATACATACGTACATGTACTGCTCCGAAACCAGCCCAAACTTAATGAGTGCACAAGTGTAAATGGGGGGGGGGGGGGGGGGGGGGGGGGGATGTGGCGGCGGGGCATCCACTCACACATACCCCGGCGATGCATGACAAATATTACATGCCGTGGCGGGTCGGCGGGCCGACCCGGCGGGGGGGGGGGGGGGGGGGGGGGGGCGTCTATTCAACTACACGTGCGACAGTGTCGTTTCGTGGAGCAGTATATGTGCCCGGCCTCATTTATACCGCCCCCTACCTGCGCTGCATGGTCTACCCCTACGAATTACTTAGCACAAACCGCCATTACTTAATAGGAACCTAGCACAGCCAGGCTTATATGCCCGCTTTCCCGATCAACTTCTACGCACTTTCCGTCCCTCAACCGCCGGACATGGGGGTTAAGCCGCCAGCCTCGGCAGTTACTTAGCCAGACTTGGCATCCCGTACCGTGTCCATGGCTTCGCAGCTCTGCCGCTGGCACACGCCGAGTCCGGCGCTTGCTGCCGCGGGGTTGCGCACGCATGCACGCACGGTAATACGCCGCCGACGCCGCCACGCTTACTTCCACCACCTTCGCCAGCCGCAGCTTCGCACGCCTTTCCGCCGACATACGAAACGCACGAATCCCCCCCCCGTCCCCGCGTCATGTATATTATATTCGAGGCGACTATGCGGGGCGCAGCACACGCCGCGGCGTGGGTCGGCGGAGCGACAGGCGGCGGGAGCCCTAATGGCCGGGCAGTATCCACACCCACACAGGCACCGCCGCTCACCTCCGACGCGGATGAACCGCCTCCCAAAGGAAACATGCCGGTTGGTGGTAAGCCCAGCAGGCGTGCGTGGGGTGCCGGCGCCGGTACTGGTGCGACGGAGCTGTCGCGTCAGGAACCGCACCGCATGTGGAGCAACACATGGCGGTGCCGGCCCCACCTATGTCTAGGGCCACCTCCTCACAACACCCCGCCACGACGGCGTCGGCCACCGCCGACGGCGCCGTTGCGGGGGGGGACGCCCTGCCAGGCGACGATGATGCGCCTGGTGCGCCGCGTCAGGAGGCGGAGGAGGCCGTGGTCGAGGCGACTGATCGGGCTGAGGGGGTTGTCGAGGCGAGCGAGGCTGCGCTCGCGCCACCCGCCCCGCAGCCACCTGCGGGACATGCCGACTTGCTCGTCGCCATGTTGACCGGAGCACTACGAGCAGTGGGGGGAGGCGGCCACATGCACCATCATGTGCGTGTCCTGGCCGGACGCCCGTCATGCGTGGACTGCGGCCAACGGACGGACTGGGAGTGTTGCTGCGACGGCACCCCGGCTTTGTGCGGCCCCAAGTACCCATGCATGGTGACCCATCAGCGGGCAGTCCCCTGCCCGACCACGGCCACGAAGAGGGCGGAGTTCCGCCATGTCAGGGACGCGTTCCACGACGCAACTCGCGCCGCCGTGTGTGAGGCTTCCGAGAAGGCACGCGCGGCTGGTGGGGTGCGCAGGGTGAGGCGGCGGACGGCCCAGGAGCTGAAGGAGAGCGAGACATGCCGTCAGTGAGGTCGGACGCAATGTCATTGGGTGGGGCACACGGACGTGTAACACTTGCACTTTGCGCGTACTGCTGGGTTACATCCAGGCTGCGTCACACTATGCAACCGGAAAGGCTGCGTTGCTACTGCAAACGATGCGACGCCTCACTCTGTAGCAACCGCTGCCGCGCCTATCCCACAGCCGCTGCCCCCCCCCCCCCCCCCCCCCCCCCCCCCCCCCCCCCCCGCGCGGGATCCCCGCCATCAACAGCTTGCACTTGCACTTTGCGCGTACTGCTGGGTTACATCCAGGCGGCGTCACACCGGAAAGGCTGCGTTGCTACTGCAAACGATGCTACGCCTCACTCGGTAGCAACCGCTGCCCCGCCCATCCCACTCGGGATGCTGAGAGCAGCTAAAGGGCACCGGGGGCGGGGCAAGAGGGAGCAGGGCCAATGATTGTGGAAGAGCGGGGACCCTCTTGCATGCCATCGTATTATATCTTGCACAATATCTGTTGCTGCACTCATATCTCACATCACTAGCTTAGCTATAGTGATCCCCCCCCCCCCCCCCCCCCCGCACCGCGTACGCACAAGCCTGGGTATACGCATCAACTGCCCGCCGGGATGAGAAACTGGTATTGGTAGTGTGTCTGTGGGGTGGAGGGGGGGCAAAAGAGCTGCCAATTGCTGCCAAGCTGGTGCGTTACATTGGGGCAGGCGCTGAGCAGACAATTGGGGCTCGCTTCAGAGCATTGTCTAGTGCCTATGCGGCTGCGCCGCCTCCGCCGCATGCAGACTCTGCGGGCTCACCAGCACCGCCACCTCAGTCATGCGGCCCTGCATCCCGCAGCCCGCCGCCGTCAGCCAGATCAGAGGTATCCAGAAGCCAGTGCTGGGGTTGTTGCGGCATGACCGCATAGTTTTCAGCGGCTGCCGTCCACAGCTTGTAATGCATCCCTTTCCGCCGATTCCGCTGTATGCGCTGTCTTGGCGCCGCGCTGCCCCGGCCGCCGCGCCTTGGCGCCGCGCTGCCCCGGCCGCCGCGCCTTGGCGCCGCGCTGCCCCGGCCGCCGCTGGGTATCGAGTCCTCCCCTCCCTAGTGAGCGCGTCCACCTGCGCCTTGCGCTCGGGGCCGTCCTCCTCCGTCACCACATTCTGCAACCCCCACCGCGTGACGAACCACGCAGCTCCTTGCATGCGCTTGTACATGTGCCCAAGCACCGCCTGGGGGCGCGAAGCTCCTTCTCGGTCATGATCGCCTTCACCCGGGCCTCCTCGAGCAGCGGACCGGCGTTAAGAATGGAAAACGTTTCCATGTGGTGCAAGCAGTCCTCCATGACCCAGCCGGACTGCACCGTCACCTTGCCTGACCCTGCAGTCATGGAGGGGAATGCCGTCACGCCCACGCCCACGCCCACGCCCACGCCCGGGTGGGGGGGGGGGGGGGGTTACCTTTCGATTCTTGGACACTGCAAACGAAGGGCGCAACCCGCGTTCAAAGTTGCTGGGTATCGGGACTAAAGCCTGGCGCCGGTCTTCCTGCTTCATAGCTCGGAATCCAATGTGGCCCTGCACGGTGACAAATTTCCTCCAGAAGTCCCTTCCCAAGCCAAAAAAAAACAGGTGGAACGGCGCGAGGGGGAAGAGGTTGATCATGCTGACATAGCCCAGGACCACATGCACATGGCACACGCCATGGCAGCCAGTGTTCTGCTTGGCCTCCGCCAGCCGGGTTGTGTTGAACGCACGCCGGGCAAGGTGCGTGATTCACTGGACAAGTCATCGCCTTCATGGACGGTTACCAAGCGAGCCTCCCCGTCCGCATCCACAGGGGGGTGCTCCTGGGCAGCCGCCATAGCCTCCACAACCTACCACGCCGACCGGGCGGGTGCGTGTGATTCCATACAACCGCAGTTGAGTGGTGCCACCAGCACGCATGCCGGGCCCACTCACCTCTGAACGCAGAAGGCCCACAATGTCCCCGTCCTCGAAAACAGCGCGCCACTGGGTCGCCCCGCCGTAGTCCTCCAACACCCACTCGGTAACGACGCCGGTTATCACGCCGTAGTGCCATACTCCCCGGAACTTCTTGGCGATGACCTTCATGTAGAAGTCGCCGGGATCGCCTTTCCATATCACGCCCTCATCGCGGGTTCGACGCCCGCCGGCGGCCACGCAGGCGCGTCGATGTCCATACCGTCTTCGCCAACGGGGTCCTCCCCCACGCCCATCACATCGTCCACCTTCGAGCCGCCGTCGTCCGAGACCGGCGCCGGCGGGCCGTTTCCGACGGCTGCAGCTACTCCTGCTGCCGCCCCTGTTGTTGCAGCTGCTGCTGCTGCCGCCCCTGCTGCTGCTGCTTGTGATAAGGCGGCCTTGCGGCGCAACTTAGCCGCACGCTTCAACGAGTGGCTACAGTTCGGGAATTTTAGGAAGTGCCGCTCTCGCGCCATCTTATCACATGTGCCCGTCACGTTGCCCCGGCAGTGCTTGCATGAGTACACGCCATCCTTCGACACACTCGCTATCCATCCCTTTGCCGGCATGCCTGCTGCCGCGCGCGAGGGGCGGGGGGGGGGGGGGGGGGGTGTTGAGAGTTGGGGTGGATGTAACCCACCACCGGCACGCAACACAGATGCGAGTGCGCGGCTGTCCGCGCTTGATTCAACGGTGAGCGGCGGTGACCGTGAGGCGACCCCGTACTTTATGCGCGTGCTGGGGCGTTACACAATCATCAGCAGTTAGGGCGGCTGCATTAAAACGCGCACCTACGAACACCACCTACCGCCTACCACCTACCGTACCACCTACATCCGCCCACACCTCCGCCCGTCGTGCCGCACATCGCGGCACACCGCGGGGTCAGCGGTCAGCGATGTGCGGTCAGCGATGTGCGGCGATGTGCAATGAGTGCGTACATCCGCATGTACTTAGCCCGGGTGCTCCGCGTCGGCGGGCGACACGCGAGCCCGCGTGCGCATATCAATTTGATGAAATTATGGAAACGAGAAATTCATATAGTACTTTACAGGTCGCCCGCGATAGTCGTCGCTACTGGGTATGAAATCCACGTCCCTCGTCCGTCCCGTATCGTCCCCGTATGTCGTCGTTCGTCACCAGTAGGGCACATTTACGTCACATCTGAATCTCACAGTGCCGGTGGTTGGGAGCCAGATCATTCTGCCCTCGACGGAGCACAACCCCGTCATTGTTGACCTATACGGCGACACGCTCATGAACCTCCCGGCGCATGGAGACGCTCACTGGCGTGTACAACACGACGCTATCGCAGATGCCTTCCGCGATCACGCACTGTGTTCACGACCTAGGTATCGCGGTACGCCGGGAGGTGGATGCCTTGTTCCAGCAGGCAGTGCCTCTCGGCAACACCGTACCCAGGGATGAACTCAAGGACCTAGTGCCGGACGCAGAGCTCTCTCTTCCGGCGTTCAACGTCGTGACCGGGAGTTATGATCCCCGGAGCTTGAAGTCCACGCTGCTGGAGTTCAAGACTATGCGGTACGGGGTCAAGTACACTGCAGTGCCCCGGGCCACGGCTTTGGATCGGTTTGAGCGCTCCCCGTTGGGCAACATACAACGGGGGTTGGCTGCGCGGGATGCGGCGTGGCACAACACGGAGCCCGGACAGAAGGGTCCTCTTCGAGACATCCTGGATATGTCGGAGTACACGGGCATGGTCTTCGGCACAGTGGGTGAGGTGAGCAAGGGGGTGCGCCGCACAGTGCGTGGTATCGCATGCTTGGCTGCGGATCGGGGTGCCCTCTCATCGCGGGGCACTCGGTGCATCACCCGGACTCACCAAGAGGCCTTGCTCGCAAGAGATTTCCTCGGGGCCCTGCGCTTGGTGGCCGCTCCAGAGCGCGCTCGCTGCCTCATCAGACGGCGCAGATTCGTCTGCCATCCTGTTGCTGAAGCTGCACAGGACGTCCGAGGATCACCCCCACACACACGTGCACGCGTGGCCCGGACTCTGAACCGTGTGCGCATCACTCATCCATCCCGCCTTATGCGGGATGCGGGCCGCTTTTAGACGGCTTGCTGTGTTGATTTTCTATTTCTGGGGAACTGCCCTTTTTTTAATTCACACCAGTACCTATACATGTATAGCGAGTTTCTGCCGCCGCGCTCCATCCGCGCCGGTATAGTTTTATTGCTGCAGGCGACACGAGTACGGTACTTGTACTGCTGGTATAAATAAAAGGTCGAAGTAGTCGCTAATTTACACGTCAGGCGGCGCGGGTTGTCTTCGCTCGGGCTGTACTATTGCTACATGTAGCGACAATAGTCGCTATATCTAGTTGAGACGAGTGGGCTGCGCCCAGCGGACCGCTCGCGGCCGTCAAATTTGACATTGGCGGGCGGGTGGGCGGGCCCGGCGTGCGATTTCGTCATGATCGATTTCGCGTGCGTGTGCTGCACGACCCCCACTTGGGGCAACGATCCCCGCTTGTGCACCCCGCGGATCGCAACGACCAAGGCGGCGCGCAACAAGCTAGCGGCGGACCGGGCGTCTTCCGCCTCGGTGCATGGTGTTCACCGGTACTACCCTTTCGTGGTTGAAGACCGCGGCCGCCTCGGAAAATCCGCTTTAACGGTGGTCTACATCTTCGCGGTGTTATATATTTGCTGTGCGCAACTTCCTGCCGCCCCGACTTCATGCCTCCTTCGTGGTCAGTCCGTCCAGGCTCTTCGAAGCTTTGTTGCCAACCAGCCCGTCGAGTTCCGCCATCACCTGTCGCGCGCGACGGGGGTTAGTTGTTGCAGCGAGTCTCAGCTTGCGTGCGTGCATGGTACCTTGGGCGGCATTCTCTCTACCGGAGTGCATACGGCCAAGTCTGATGCGTTTGCCCGTGCTCATGCCGCATCACCCTCTTCTGGTGTTGCTTCCACCGCGCAATAGTTGTAGTGGATGTTTTCTATTGCCTATTCGGCGGTTTCCCGATCGCCTTTGTAGCTAGTGCCTCGGGCAAATATGTTGTATGATATGTATACAACACGAGTATACAACACGGGTCGCGTCGGCATCATTAACGGATTTTCATTACATACTACTAATAGTACGCGGGCCGCGCCCCTAACAAAAGCGCCGCCCTCTAAGATGATGTAGCTCGTTGAACCATCATCACACCACCGGTTCCAGCCAGGGCAATGCGGAGGAGCAACCAACAGCCGCCAACCGACCGGGAAAGGAAGGTCTTGAGATACAGGGTTTGGGTACGGGGAGGGTTGCCCGGTGACGGCCTTGTCCGTGCGGCGGTTGACGGTGTAACTTGCAAGCTTCTGGGCGGTCCTGCGGCGGTGCCGGGTCCAGCATGCGACGCCGTTGCGCCTCTTGCTCGGCTTGCACAGAGGTATGTCGCAGTCCGCCGGGCACTTGTAGGACGTCCAACCCACCTTGTCATCGCCATCACGGCCCACAGTGCAGCGGGCTTGCTTGGTGGCGTTGTCGTTGCCGGGGCGTTTGTCGACTTGTCGCAGTCGGACGGAGCAGTTGCGGCGGCGAAAAGCGACGAAGGGACGGCGATCGGACCAGCGTTGTTCGGCACAGGGACACCAGGGACAGCCGGCGCCGCGACCATGGCACAGCCGGGGATGTCCTGGAACGTGAGGCCATGGGCATGCTGTAGCTTGCCTCGAGTTCGGGACGTGGCTGGCTGGCAGGGTTGACTGACCTGCGCCTGCGGGGCGCAGGTCAGTCGGCCGTTGTTGTGATATTTCAAAAAAAAAGAATTTCGATTCAACAGCCATATGCGATCGCACAGGCGCGTCGCCCACATGCGTCGACAGAATCATCACATGCCGACGACATATATATCATCCAGGCAAGGTATTAGACGAGTGTTGGATGGGTGGTATGGGAGTCATACCTGAGGCAGGGTGCCGGCGCCGGTGGATTGCAGCTTTAGCACGCTAATGTCTCAGGGGACTCGGTGCCATGGTCCCACCTGATGCGGCATATGTCGTTCACGACATACTCCGTGACTCCTCCAAACTTCATAGCCCTATGTTAGTTGGCGTAATCTGCCGGGGGAGGCAGGGGCTTGATACGGCCAAGACGGGCGGCTA
This sequence comes from Tetraselmis striata, assembly GCA_006384855.1. Lineage (NCBI taxonomy): Eukaryota > Viridiplantae > Chlorophyta > Chlorodendrophyceae > Chlorodendrales > Chlorodendraceae > Tetraselmis > Tetraselmis striata. The sequence goes on along the minus strand of VCJN01000064.1, from coordinate 50,080 downwards.
CACGGCTCTTGAGCTGAATAGGTTGTCTCATGGTGAATCGGTGGGTTGGGAATGGTGGCCGCTTTGCGCTGCCCACTCAGCCGACCCGACGGGTCCCGGACCAACTTCAGTATCCTATTTGGGGCCCTCTGGACCTCCCCTGACGCTCTGGTGGTCATCATGCCAATTTTGCCCATAGTACTGGGCCCATACTTTCTGTCGTATATATAGCGCTACAACATATTTCCCCGAGGCACTAGCTCATGTAGTATTATTTATGTAACTAATATGTCTATAATATTGTGCTCGTACCAGTACCGACCTCAAACCATTATTATACCCATGTACTGATAAAACTCGTCACGTGGTAAAACCAGGATGGTAAACTAGTACTTTTGGGTGCAATCTTACCGCGACGATAAGGCAAAGGACAAATCCACGGTGCAGGTCAGCAGGTGATGCGATGCTGGCACAGTTATTTGTCATAGTTCATTTTCTTATTCATTTCTCTTCTATACTATATTAATTTGTCGCTAAGGATTAACTTGTACCGGCACCATATGAGGCGCTTGAAACATATATCTGATAAGTGGGAACGGACCGGAATCCAGGCCGTCTAGTCGCCAATGATGTGCGAATGTACTACAGGCACCTGAATATGTGTACGGTACTCATTTGCCACGGCGGCGATTAATAATTATTGATGATGTGCGGCGCGGATGATGAGTGGTACCATCAGTACCTGTACAGTAGTACGTCGCTGATCCCGGTAGGATTTTCTCCCTGGCAGAGCCACTGCTGGATGACGGGCGGCGACGACTGCGCCGATCCGCGTCGGCCCGGCCCCGCGCCCGCGGCGGGCGGCCGCGACGCCCCGCCCACCGGTCGGAGTGCGACCCATCAGGGATGTGGGTACCGTATGTGTGCGCGACTCCGATGACAGAGACGACCGACACAGTTACGCCCCCGTCAGCACATCCTATCGCCGCGATGCTTCCCAGGCGTGGACTTGCACGTGTGGCGGGGCCCGACTGGTCCGCCCCGCCCGACGGCGTCCTTGAGGCTGTGGCGCAAGCGCTGCTACCGGCGCAGGCTGCAGTGCTCCGGCGGGTCTGCTGCGGGTGGCGTGCTGCGCACGGTCGGGTCATCACCCGCCTGGCCCCCGCTGACAAGGCGCAGCCGGTGCCTCGCGACGCGCTCACCCACGCCTGCCGCCACCAGTTCCCTAACTTACGCGCACTAGACCTCAGCGGATGCCGCATCCAGGCCGCCGAGCTGGTCGCCGGCCTGGAGGCCGCCGCGCCGGCGTCGCTTACGGAGCTCCGCCTCGGCGACTGCGACTCCCTGGCCGGCGACGACTTACGCCGTATCGCCGGCGCTTTGCCTTCTTTAACGCGCCTCAGCCTGCCCAGGTGTAGCGGCATCGCCAGCGCCGACCTGCGCCACGTGTCGCGGCTTACTGCTCTGCAACACCTCGACCTCAGCTACTGCGATAGTATCGACGCCGGGGGGTTCGCGCACCTGGGCCAGCTCCCGCAGCTGGAGGAGCTGCTGCTGGCCGACTGCGAGGGGGTGGGCGATGACGCCCTGACTTGCCTTGCGTCAACCCCGGCATCGAAATCACTGCGACTAGTCGACCTCACCGGCTGCTCCTCCATAACTGACCGGGGCGTCGCACAGGGCCTGGCAACGTGCCGCTGTCTCGAGATAGCGCGCCTCAAGTGCTGCGAGTCCGTCGGGGACGGTGCGGTGGCCGCCCTAGCCGCTGGGTGCCCACGGCTGCGCTGCTTGGACCTGGGCTGGTGCAACATCGGCGACTCGTCGCTCCGGTCCTTGGCTGCGTCGCTGCCCGACTTGGAGACGCTCAATCTGTCGTGGTGCGAGCAAGTCACCAACCAGGGACTCGCCTGGCTCTCGCGCCTGCGGAAGCTGACGGCGCTAAAGATGAAGGGCTGTGTTCTCATCACCGACGCCGGCCTGGGGCGTCTATCCAGCCTCACCACGCTTCGCAGCCTGAACTTGCGACTTTGCGTGCAGGCCTCGCCAGCCGGGCTGGCCGGGCTGGAAACATGCTTGCGGAAGCAGCGCCTGTCGTCCTTCACCTGCAGCACCGCCGCGCCGTTCTTCGTGCGTATCAGGCCGCCGGCCGACGCAGCCGCCGTCGGCGACCACCACAGTATCGTCGTTGAGCCGCAGCAGCCGCTCGCATCGCCAGCGCTCGCCGCCAGCGCTACGGGTGTGCCAGTCAGCTAGACGCTCGTCGGAATCTCCACGACGCGGATGCGTCCCGTGAATGTTCACCTCCAAGTGTCGATCGACGTCGTCGACGGACGAATGCAGCGGGCACCACGTTCCCGCAGTCGGCTACCGCAAGCTTCATTCCTTAAGTGCTTCAACACCTTCCCCTCCTGCTCAATTCTCCCCCGTCCTGGGAAGGCCGGCATGGCGTCACATATGCTCGTACATACTGTCATGCCAGCCAGACTACCAAGCCTACCGACTTCCTCACCCTCTGATGCTCCACGCGCTCCTCAGCAGCAAGCCACCCCCGCACAATCTGCTCTGCGGCGCTGATCACGGGCCCCAAAGTCAATCCCTCGCACCTGCTGCCCATTGCAGCAGAGCGCGCCAAACTCAATCAGCCACAAGTATCCACTTTCCTAATCCCACGCATCCAATGCCACCGGCACATCCTGATGTCAATGCTCCGCCCCACTGAATGGTTGGGCCACGAGACGGCGACAGTCACACATTAACGTTTTTTGTACTTGAAATGATGGATACCGCTGCCATTTGTGCAATAACATTACCACTCTTCTAAAAGCCCAACTTTTAATATTGCTTTACGCTTTCAATTCCTGTGTCAGCAAATCAAATGTTATTCAGTGTTGCTGGTCAGACAGATAGTAATGACCCCACCGCGCAACACCTGGGATCTCGTCTTCATCAATGCCCATGGCACACAGCAGGGCCTTGCATCCCTCGGCAATCTCAGCGTGGCGACTCCAATGGCAGTGACGTGACGTGTCTCACACGGCTTCTCCGGAGACGCATGGTGGTTGAGAAACAGAATTGCAAGATGAGGGACTGGTGGGCAAAGACTTTGCGGAAATGCCGCACTGTGCGATCGCAGCGCCATTCGACATTGGGCTTCACCAAAGGCAGTGACAGCGCCACAATGCACTGCTGCAAACAGCGGATGTCCACAGCGTACGCACCGGGCAAATGTCGATACATTTCACATCCACGCCAGTGATACACTGTAGTGTTGTATTTGTGTATGTCAGGAAAATTGAAAATTGTTCTGCTGACAAGCGGAGTTACTACACATATTGACACGTTTAGCTCAAATGCGCCGTTCACAACATCGCGCTCACCCTGCTTTCAATTTTCCAGGTTCAGTCTTTCCTTTTTGCATAGGGGCGGCTCGCATTGATTTCGGGTCCCTGGGTCTGTAAGCATGACAAGTACGCCTATCTGCCAATTACGTACGCTGTGCTGAATGTGATTATTCCATTTCTGTGCCGATGCCAGCAGCATGCGCAAGAATCACCGGAAACATTTTCATCATGGAGGATTGCGGCAGTCCGAATTATCACCTCTGCATGGGTGGACTCACGTGCCTAGCCTGATCTTTTACCATGCAGCTCGGTGGTCCTACTATGTGGCTGCCATAGTGCCTGCGTTGCACAATGTGAAGTGCAAGACAGACACGTTTGGAAAGTGAGTTGCCGAAGATACAGAATGAATTACAAGTGGGTTGGCACTGCATGTACAAAAGATGCCCTCCGTTTGCGGGAAGTCAAGCACGCATCGAGATGTATCGGGCAGTGAGGCTGTCCCGCAGCTATTTCTTGGCTGGGAAGCGGTAGCACAGAGTCTTCACCATGCCGTCCGCATCCTCCGCCATCTCTACGCGGGCGCAAGAGTTGTGGCAGGCCAGGTGCACCTTGCCGTTTAGCGTGACGGATTCCGTGTGCTGGCAGATGTTGCTGGATGGGGACGGGTCCTCGTCTGGCTGAGGCATGCCGCCACCGCCATCATCGTGGGGCTCTGTGGGCTTGGGGTCGGTGGTCTGAGGCTTGCCTACAGACGCCGCCTGGACCTGGACATTCAGATGCGCGTTGTCATCCGCGTCTTCAAGGCCCTCGCCCATTCGCAGCCCCCAATTCTCGACTTCGGAGACCACCCATTCTCTAAGGTACGACACGTCGGAGTACACCCCCGGGAACCAATCCTGCGCACAGCCGTATCCCCATGACACGATCCCCGCGAGCACGTCCTGGCTGCCGTCAAAGGCATTGCCTTTAACGAGGAGCGGGCCGCCAGAGTCTCCCTGGCAGGAGTCCTTGCCCTTGCTAGACGCGCACATCATGCTGTCGTCCAGCAGATGGTACCGCCGCTTGCAGACGCCCCAGTCCCAGAAGTCCACCTCCACGTCGCGCAGGACGGGGACCATCGACCCGCCGAAAGACGTCGCGCCCCACCCCGCCACCGTCAGCCGTGGGATCTGAGGCCCGCCCAGCTGCCGCCGGATGTCCTCCGTCGCGAGCTTCGCCGGACGGTAGTTGATGACCGCGTCCTTCAGCAGCAGCAGCCGCGCGTCGTGGGTCGACGTGCGCTCGCTATACCGCGGGTGGTCCAGGTGCGCCTCCACGGTGATCGACCCAGGGCCGCTCTCAAGCAGGTTGTGCCGGCCGAGCCAAACAGAGTTGGGGACCGGGCAGTGCGCGGCGGTCAGGACCACCCGAGGGTGGATCAGCGTGCCTCCACAGTGAACCACGTTTCCCACGCCCACGTTGGCCAGGTACGGGTACCGCCCCTCGGCCGCCACCGAGCCGCCCACGATGGCGCTGTACCCGTGACTGATCGCGACCGTCTGCTCGGGAGGCGGCGTCCCGGCGCCCTCCGCGTCCTCTGCGGCTGCGGTGTCGCCCTGTAGCAGGTTGCGACCGTCCGCAAAAAGGTTGGCGCAAGCTAGGAGGAGGATTGCCAGCGCGGCGGGTGGCCGGCGGCACGTGTGTCGTGCTGGCGTCGGCATGCGCATTATTATTACGACCGCCATGCCAGCCGAACGCTGGTCGATCGCGCTGTGCTAGCTGGTGCGGCGCCTCTGAGCACGCTTCTGGAGCAGGGCGGGGGGGGGGGGGGGGGGGGGCTCTAAATTAGATGCTGGTGCTGTGAAGCGTTGCGCGGAACGAGCCGGATTAGGTCGCCCAGAGGTTGCGCCCGAGTGAAGCGAGCATACTGCTTGCGCCGAGCCGCGCGGCGGGTCGTGTTGGCGGCGACAGGTGTCCGGATCTGTGAACGTTGCGGGCAATCGGGCCGCGCGCGCGCGGGGCGGTGAAGTGCCGCGCGGGTCCGCCTCGCGTGGCTGCAGTACCCCCTTTCGAATTCCCTCCCTCAGCCGTCCAATGTACTCTAGGCTGTGCTCGTAAGGGGATACGGGTACCCTGTAGCGTACGGAACATCCGGGCCGCGGGGGTGGGGTGGTGATGTCATCATGTCAAATGCCAAATCACCGTGCGTGCTGTCAAAATGCGACCAGCACATCATCCTTCGGCGTGCCCGCGTGATCGAAACGCGGTTCACCTGCAAACCCTATTTGCCGGGTACTTAAACTCGTGCCGGTAAATCACGGCGACAAACGTTCATCATGAGTCTTCAGCAGCATGCATAGCGCGAGTAATCCTGAGTATATTATCCTGATATGATCTAAACTAGTAGTTTACGGGGTTTCCTCCCTTGACCTAACCGCTTTTCAGCTACAAGAGCTGCTCAGTGGTAGGGGAACTAGGCACCCGTCGCCGCGCGCTTTTTGGGTGCAGCACGAGTAATCCTTAGACATAAAAGCAGCCAAAACAGCTGAGCGTGCCATCTTCCAGTTTTAAGGGTTTTAGGGTTACACGCCCTTTTTGGGTGCAGCACGAGTAGACACCCCATAACAACCATAACAGTTGAGCCTGCCATCTTCCAGTTTTCGCTGCGTTCCACGCAGCGATGTTAAAATTGTCTCGTAACATGTTGCGAGCAAGGTCACCCCATGTTCAGGACCACATGAGAATATAAGTGAGATATTCTCATCCGTATGTCCGTGCGTTACCATGCCAAATAAAGAAGAACCCGTCGTTGAGCCGACGCTCGAATCGCTACACGCTTACGTGGAAGCCAAGTCTACATTGCTGCGCGAGCTTGCAATAGCGTTGGCCCAATTGACGGCTCGTGACCGCGTTGTTGATGGAGATGGGGCACATGGCTCCGGTTCCGGGCAGCGTATCGCGGGACAACCGACAAGCGGCGGGGGAGCCGCCGAGCGCCCCGACTTGCTAGAGCTAGCCCAGAGCGGCCGTGTCGGAGCAAAATCCGTGAGTGCCGAGGATGACTACCTCGCGGTGCCAGAGCTACTGCAGCGAGCAGAGTTGGTTACAAGGCCGTTCGACCGGTCAGCCGAGTGCCTAGACTCTTCCCCCTGAGTACCGACCTAACGAACGAGTACCTCAAGCAGGATGACCGGCGTCTGCCGGCCCAGGAGGAGTATCTATGGATGTCGTGTTTTGGCGCCCGCATGGTCGCACTTTTCGTAGCTCTCGACGAGCTGCTGCCCTACGTCCATGCTGCAAGTCAGGACTTCACCCCCTACCTCGCGAGAGCTCGGAACCACGCCAAAGCCATCGACAAGGCGTTATTTCGCTTTCGTTTGGCCTTCCTACGGAGGCTTAATGAGGTCAAGCGTGTGCCCGGTGACCAAGGTGTTCTAGACGTGCTGCGAGCCCAACACTTCCAGCCTGCTTCTGAGCATCTGAGTTCCTCGATTTTTGGGGACCTCATGAGGGACTACGAGCGTCGCGTCTTCGGCGCGACAACTTCCAGCAGCGCAAAAGCAACTGCTACTGCTCGGGTAGCGGCAGCGGCTGCAGGACGCGGGCGTGGACGAGGACGTGGTGGTGGACGCGGGCGTGGCCGCGAAGGTGAGCACGAGTGACGGTGTGGGGCGCCTTTCGTCGGAGCTGCTGGAGCTTTGCTAGGCCACCTTTCGGTGACCGCCGCAAAGCGCACTCTAGCAGCTCAACGACGGGATGAGCGCCATGTGTCATCACCTGACCCCCCAACCTTACAGACTTCATTTAGACCTTCCTCGGCGCGGCGCTTCTTACAGCTACAGCCGGCGGGTGCGGCTCAACCATCCGCACACATGCACATGGCGGCTCCACCAACCGCCTCCGTACCATCTCATCACTGCGTCCGTCGGTTGTCACACTGCGTGTTACTGGTTCGCAACGACCAAAACTAAAACAGATGCAATAATAGACCGATGATTCGTCAAGAATCGTATGGTATTCTTGTACATTTCGTTATTTTTCTCGTCCAGGGACGACTACCCATAAATATCGTCTTGTATTATGAATATGACAATTTCTTTATTTCTAAAATAAAGCGTATGTAATATACCTACCGCCTCATTGTAACGTATCCCGGGTGTACGGGTACTCTATTATAAATACAACTAGGCCCTCCCTCCCCCCCTCCCTCCTGAAACCCCGAAAAATAATCGCCTCACAGTGCCAGTCTGCTGTCATCCCGATGTACGCTACAGGCCCTTACTCTTATCCGCCACCATTATCCCCATAATAAATAATCCATTCTACTAATCACGCGTACTCATTTAAATCGTAGTTAAGCAAGGTCAACTACCACGACGCGACTGTACGTGATCACACCCCCTCAATAAGGCCGGGCAGCCACTAATGACTACATAGATACTTTAGGGCCATCCACTGCTGAGTCATCCGGGCTGAGTACACCAAATGTATTGCAAACAGAATAGACTAAGAAGCCGCCATTAAACCATGAAGAAGCAATAAGCGCTACCAATCAAGGACGATATGCCCACCAGGAAGCCAGTGGAAAGATGCAGGAGAACCAAGCCACCATTTAGAGCCACAGCGGAACCAATTTCTATATTCCTAAATACAAACACGAATACTACACTAATGTAACACGGACGTGGATTTGAAATGTACACATACCCCCCCCCCCCTCCCCAACTTTGGCCATATGTGGTCCCTGGCTAAAAAGGTGCAAGCTTGTAGATGCGGTTTCGACTGACCCTTTCGAGCATTGCAAGCATGAACTCCGTGCCACAGCACAGCGGTGGAGCGAATAACTAAAACCACTGAGCTGGTCACCCAGATACATCAGACCAGCCACTAGATACGCCCCGTCTCACATCAGCCAGCGTGACCGACATTGCTCAGCTGCCTCCGCCTTACTTCCCGGGCTCTGTTCCCAGCACATGTTGACCGACTCACGCACGGGACAGCCCTGGATAAGAAGCAGGGGAACGCAACGCAAACCCCATATGAACATATACATCCGATATGTCGCCGTGATCCCATCGGCGCCGGCCATCGCGGACGCTGGAGCGCAGCATGCACCGCAACTGCCAAGGCACAGCCCTGCGGGTGGGGCGCAACCCACAGCGGCCAGTTCACAGCCCCACGAGACAGTCGTCATCCCACAGACTACTTCATAAGCAGAATCAAGAGCATGTTGGATTTGCTGCCCAGTCCTAAGCCGGCCCCGAACCCCATCCGGCGCCAACAGCATGACGGCACAAGGGCGTCCCAAACAGCCCTGCCATTCGCTCCGCGAGACACTCTTCCGGTGCGCCCAACAACCTGGGCGGCTCAATCCGCCTGACCCCATCCATAGGTTGACGCTTTGGTCCAGGCGGCTGCACTTGCGGGGGAGAAGGGAACGCCCTATGCAAGCTCGGCAAACACGACACAGGGGCCCCTGCCGACACCCTCGCAGAGGCACACGCCGTCGGGCGGTGTAGAGGCACGCGCGCAGTCGCGATTCCAGGCTCCTCCTCAGGCAAGGGTTGGGATACCTGTTAACGTATGCGGAGGGGTCTGCCTGTTGCTAGATTGCAGGGGTCTAGGGGGGTGGGGGGGCTGATAGAGGGATGGCAAGTCAGCCGCCAATGTGGGGACGGTGGATGGGCAGGTCGGGCGGACAGGAGAAGGGGGAGGGAGGCCTAGGCCTTGGCAATGTCAGTGCCGCCGGTGGCGTTGAGGATGCGCTTGATGTCGCCGTAGATGGCAAACTGGCCTGCGGTGAGCGTGCCCACCATGACGCAACGCGCGCCGGTGCCCAGGAAGAGACCCTTCACGCCCAGCTCGCCGGCAATGGCGGTGAGGCGGGAGAAGATGCCGCCGCTGCCGCCGCTGCCAGCCTTGTTGATCTTCGAGAGGAGGGTGTCCGCGGGCTGGGAGATGATGGCGGCGCACACGCCGGCGCCGACGCCGCTGCCGAGGTTGACGGCGATGACTTGGCTGTTGGAGAGCTGCTCCTTGGGGGTGGGCAGGCTGGCGTACACCATCTCGCTCAGCTGCTCAAACACGACAAACTTGGCCATGGTGTACGGCACCTGCTTGAACAGGATTGGGCCGAAGCCGGAGTAGAAGCCGTTGATGAGGCCCTCCTCCTTGAGGAGGCGCGCCGCGCAGCTGGCGAGGCCGGTGGCGTAGGTGGGGTTGGACACCAGGCGGATGCGGGTCGCCTCCAGCGGGCACAGCGCCACGTCCGCGAAGAACTCGGCGGAGGCGGAGGAAGAGAGGTAGATGGCGGTGCGGTTCTCGACGGCCTTCTCCATGCCCAGGTAGTCCACCCACTGCTTCTTGAAGAACTCGTAGCCGCCGAACTTGAAGGCGCCCTGCAGGAAGTAGCCCGCGCAGGTGGGGCCGAAGCCGGTGAGCAGCGCACCAGCGCCCTCCTTCTGGATGACCTGGCGGAAGCCGGTCAGCATGCCCTTGTTGTACACCTCCGGCTCCAGCTGCATGCGGGTCTTCACCACGTCCACGGGCGTGAGCGCGCCGTGCGTGATGCTGCAGCACATCGCGCCCGCGAAGGCAAAGCGCGAGTAGAGGTCGACGCCCGTGGGGGACGCGGGCGCCTCCGCTGCCGACGCGGCCACAAACGTCTGCGGCATCACGCCCTTGGGCGTCGCGCCCGACACGGACGACTTGATGCCGAAGGCCTCGCTCAGCTTGAAAACCATGGTGGCAGCTGCGCATGCAAACAGGGGGTGGGTGGGTCAGCCCAGAGACACAACCCTGGCCAGCAGCACATAGCCACAGGAGCCCAGTCTCCCCTACACAGAGGCAGTCAACTAGCTAGCACGGATGAGCGGGGCGGCAGATGTAGGATTGCTTTCGGAGAAGAACGCTGCTACCGTAGATCGCGGGGTGCCTGGCGAGATCAACGGTTGCGGATTCGCCGCAGGTTTTAGTTAGGGGTTTCGGAGTCCACCCGCACCCGCCCCCTGCGGGCAGCAGTCGCCTGCTGCTGCAACTGGGGGATCGGTCAAGCGGAGATCCAGGCGGGTTTCATAGCTATATGCAGAATCTGGCACTGTTCGATGGTGGCGCCCCTAGCACGACACCTGCCCTTGGGGCGGCGCGCACAGAGCGACCACGCGCACGCCGTAGCGGCATGCCGGCGTTTTCCGGGGAGCTGCGTCGGCGCGCTGCCTCGGCAGCGACATCGCCACAGGACGGGCTGTGCATACTGATGCGCTACAGCAGCCTAACAGCCCAGAGTCAGAACCTCTCGCGATGGTTGCCGAACACTGGGCACCGGGTTTACGGGGCGGCGGCGGGGGGAGGGGGCGGGGGGGGGGGGGGGGGGGGGGGGGGGGGGCGGCGGGGGAATCTCGACGGACGAGCGGGGAGGGGCAAACGGCCGGCGAACTGTGAAAGCATACCTCGAAGTATACCCCGAAGCATACCCCACGGTACCAGTATACTCGCCAGCAGCTACGTGTAGATAGCATGTAAGTGGGGCAGCGGCGGATCCCACGGAGCGCGGCACGGGTGGACAGCCGGCTTGCTATCTGGCCGTGCGGAAGGGGCTTATTCGCCGCCGGAAGTCGGCGCGAGATCCGGGCTTTGCCCGCGCCACACTGCCGCATACATCCCCAGCCTTTCGGCGCGTATGTTATGTTACCCAGCCGCTATCCCGGGTAGACTATTCACTGATATCAGGGAGGAGGCGCACATACCGAGAGTTCGGGGTCTGAGGGTGGCTGGAGTGGGCGGGGGAAGGGAGGAGAGTGCGGCGGGGCAAAACGAAACTGCGCAATCTGGCGCCGGCGGGGCGCATGATACTCGCTGCTGCGCTGATGTGCTCGTCGGGGGCGTCGCGGCGTGCAAACCACGGACGCGAGCCAGCGGGCGACCGCCACATTACCAAGTATGCCGTATAGTATATTATATTATAGTATAGTATGGTTCTGGTACCGCGCCTGTAAGGATTATGTATCGGTAAGGATAGCAGCCCGTAGCGAAACCCATCATCACTACCCTTAATGGTCAATCGTCCTTATTATTCCAGGTAGTCAGCATCTTGGTCGTCTGTTTATCCATCCACGGGTACATCGGGGTATTACGCCGAGTGTTGCCGAGCCAGCAGAAGCCGCTAGTACTGTGGATTTGTTGCTTGCCTTTCTGTAATTCACACCATAATCTGCTGCTGCTGCTGCTGCTGCTGCTCGCGAAGCGCACGGTTGGGTTAATCACGTGCGCGACCACGAGAATTAGGGTTGTACGAGTACTAGCTGGCACTCAATTCCCTTATTTCCATCCGGTTGCGGTAATCATCTCCTTAAATATCCGTAAAAACATTCATTTATGTACGGTAGAATCCGCGCCCGGCTTGAATCGTCATCTGGTACAGGGAAGAGTCGGATGAAGGTATATTTCATCGATCTTCTCGCGCCAAATCTTCGTCGTCGCCGTCGGATATATGCTGGAGATACTCGTATCGGCCAGTCTGTTCGACATGCCCCAGCAGCATGTGACATCGACCGGCGCAGCGGGTAAGCACAGCGCACCCGCCGTCATCAGAGGGTTTATGCGACTGCTGTCCGAGCCTGCTGCCGCCTGTCTTTGGACGTACGATGCGCCAGCGTGGCGCCAGGCGGGAAGGTTTTAAAAGAAGCAGCAGTCTCGCGGTACGGATCTGGTACCGGTACGAAATCGAAATGGAAATTTTTTAAAATATACACTCGCACAGTACTGGCGCTCTTACCTGTAGTCTGGAATGATGGCATCAGAATGTGTAAACTACCGGTGTGAATTACAAAAAGGGCAGTTCCCCAGAATTAGAAAATCAACACCCGGTACCAGCACCCCAAATAATCTACGCAACCTTCCAGCAAAACTCCGGGGGATGGGGGGGAGGGGAGGAGCGAGGGGGGAGTAACAACAATCAAATATGTGCCAAGCAATCAGGCCACACACAGCCAAGCCTCTCCACCTTCGGCCGAGTGTAGAGCCGTGCCTGGCTGTGACGCATAATATGCTCGGGTTCAGAGGCTAGACAGGAGCTGGTGCAGCAGGGCACCACCGTGCACAAGATTTTTACTCCCTCACCACCTGAGGGTGCCTGTAGTGAGCTCCCTAGGGAGGGGTGAGCTCCAGGGGCTGGGCCGTTCCCAGCTGTGTGAGATTGTATGACATAGAGCTCGTGTGGGACTGAGCTCCGCGGCTCGGGGGTTGGTGGAACGGCATTCCGCCCTCGTGACTGTCCATGCTTATAATATATGTTCTCAAGGCTCTTCGAATGGCTCGAACCGGAATGTTCCGAATTTCGCTGTGGAACACCTGCCCTGTCGAGAAGTGCACCGCATGCATACCGCCAAGGAAAATCCGTGGGGTTCCGTGGCGATTTAGACGGAGGCAGTGCTCGACCGGGACCGCTCGGGAGCTGGCGATTTGACTCTTCAGACGATCGGATTGCGCCTGGCTGACCGTTCGCGGCCGTCGGAATTGACGCTGGCGGGGTGGGGTTCCCCTGCGTGCGATTACACGACTGATTTCGCAGGTGTGTCCTCCACGACCCCCACTTGGGGCAACGACCCCCGCTTGTGCACCCTGGGGATTGCGGCGACCGAGGCGGAGCATGATGTCCATCGGTACTGCCCTTTTGTGGCTGATGACCGCGGCGAACTGGTGGCTAGGAAAGTCGGCTTTGACGGTGGTCTACATCTTGCGGTGCTGCTTGCCGTACGCAACTTCCCTGGCGGTGCTTAACCATAAAAGGATAGTACACGTGGCATCCCACAAAACATAGTGATTAGAGAGATACGCCACTTTGAATCCCTGCCCAACAGGACTGGCGACGTTTCGAAGACCAAGCTGACTGAACAGCGACAAAGGCAGCAGCAGCAAAATTAAATCCAAGGCTAAATACGATAACTATCATCATGTGCCTATCGCCACGGGTGGTTGAAGGCATCTCACAAAGAGGTTTCATACATGGAGGGTACAGCAGGTGCTTGGTATGCGCGTGTGGTTTGTAAACAAGAGCGTTTGGGGCTGTCGCGGATACCTGGCAGCCCACCAGTCTGCGCGGCTACCTGCTCAGCGAATGCCCTAGCCGAGCAGTGATGTTGCCCGACGATGGATACGCACGGCCGATAACGGGCCCCCTGCCTGGGTGCCCAGCCAGGCGCGCCAGTTCCTCCTCCGATGCCTCCAAGGACGGGGTAGGCACCAGCGGCGGCGCGGTCAGGCGCCACGCGCCGTCGCCCGCGTGCCTGTCCAGATCCTTGCGTGTGATGATGCCCACCAGCCGGTTGCCCGCGTCCACGACGCACAGATGGCGCAGCGTGAGCGCAATGAAGATCTCGTGGCACCGGGCGGCGGAGGTCTCCTCGCGCACGGTGATGACCGCGCGGTTCATGAACGGGCGCAGGTTGACGTACATGTCCCTGTAGGGAGACGGCCGTCACAGCAGGGCACGGCATGTGAGCGAGGGGGGGGGGGGGGGGGGGGGTGCCAAGGCAAAGCACCCTGCGTCAAAAACCAACGTGTTACCAAGATCTGATGCATTACTTGGAAGTGTATCACAGTTTGATAACCAGGTAGGTTACTCATTGATACAATCCATAACAAAGTGGGAATTGAATATATTCAACTAAATCTCGAATCAGAATATCGACGTTTATATCGACGTGACCCTGAAATATCACAATTATTCAGATTTGGCCCCTGACCTGACCCTTTTTGCGGGTCTTCAACCCTGACGGCAGCGTACCTGGTGTCAAGGTGCTCCCTGCCAGATGTGACCTGCCACGCCAGCAGCTCCATCTTCGCCGGGTCGAATGAGCGTGGGTTGCCGTGGCTGTAGAAGTGCCGCATCTCGTTGTTGATGGACAGGTTCTCGGCCTGGATGTCATCCACCTGCGCGGAGGGCATTTCCATGGAACCAGTGCGAGCACTGCCGTCAGAACACATGCCAAGCCAGATGATATGCACCGACAGCGTGAACGTGCCGGCATACCTGCTTGATAAGGTTTCCGGACGAGTCCTGGAAGTGGCCCCTGCGCAGGAGAACCAGCAGCTGGGAGCGCAGGACCAGGCCGGTGACCCGCTTGTCCGACACACCCTCCGCGTTGGACGCAAACACGGGGAAACCGTTGTGGGTGCAGCACTGCAGGACCTGCTAAGCCAATATGAACCAACTCGTTAGTGCATGGGAACATACAGAGCAGCGCAGGCCTTATTGTGCACCCCTGCACGTCTAAAGCATAAATGCTCATATTTGCAGCCGATACATTGTAATGCAAATAACAAGGCTGCCCTCTTGAAGTAATAATGCCAACGTCAACTGCGGGTGCCAATGCACCTTTAAGAAACCTGATAATAAGCATCATATTATTGGGCTCGAATGCAAAATCATAAGAAAAATCGCTATAGTTCTGCTCTAGTTCAGTCTGCATCTGACCTCTTGCAAGCAGGGCAGCTTCATATCCGCAATGTCCTTTATACCGCATCGGCACCCGGGCGCCAAAATGAAACAATGAAGCTTGCAGACCGAGAGGATAGGGCAATGGCCCTCCATTCATAAGACACCGGAGATACGCGGTGCAGACCTGGCAAATCACGCTGACGCTCTCCACGGGTCTGAGGCCAATAACAGGCGACGCCATGATCTCCTGCGCCAGCATGTGCTGAAGCCTACATGCGCCGGGGCAGGGAAGTGAGTGGCAGTATCAGGACGCCCAGACAACTTCGGTGCCTGACATTAATCCAACGACGACTGCCTGACGCGGCCCTCACTTCCGGGGCGGCTCCAGGCGCAGAAAGTGGATGGTTCCGTCCTGCTCCAGCTCCGACTCGTACACACCATGGTGGTGGATGTGCTGCGGATGGGCGCACATAGACACCTCGTGAGATGATAGATGAACACAATCACACCGCTGGAGGCAATGCTCTCTCGCCGGCAAACAAGGCAGAGCATCCGCAGCGCCAGGCACAATACCGATCACTTGTAAGGCCGCATGTTGAGGGGGAGGGGTGGGGACCTCTGCCACATAGTTGGACACCACGATCGCAAGGATGACTCCAAAGATGAACTCGATGCCGCGCGTCCCCTCGACCATGATGATGACTAGGCTGATAGAGGCGCGGAACACACCGCCAAGCACGCTGGTGGCGCCCACCAGGGCGTAGACGCCCGGGAAGATCATGTACGAGTCCGGCAGGAGCTGTTGCAGGATGACGCCGAACACGCCGCCGCTGGCCGCGCCAACCTGGGTGGGCAGAGTATGGCATGTTAGAGAAGGTGCGACTCAGAATCGGCACGTTTCCCAGTCATGACGTCTGCATGCAGTAGGCTACATTGCGTTGTGAAGCTCAACTTAGTTTGATTTACTGAAGTCGCCTGCGTAAGCTGAACTTTGCTACTTGGGACAGACGCGTGAGTAAGTGACCCACAAACGATAAGTCAAATCTGAGGACAAGTGAACTTAGATGAATTGAGTCTCCAGAGAGATAATCAATAAAGATAAGCTTCATAGCGAAAGACGTTGTAAATTGGAGTACTTGTGCACAACCTTGGTGCATACGAGGATGGCTGAAAACTTGATAGCAAAGATGGGGGGGGGGGGGGGGGGGGGGGCAGCAAGTCAGTGGGTGTTGTTCTGGAGGAGGGGGCACACCATGATGGACGGCATGAACATGCCAGCAGGCACAGCCAAGCCTGTGCTGAGGCCCATGAGCAGGAGGTAGGTGAGGCTGAAGATGATGAGCGACTTGAGCGTGTATTTGCACGCGTTGCCGTTGTGCCGTCCGCACTCCCAAAAGTCGGGCTGGAAGATGTCAGAGGGCTGCGGCTGGTAGTACTTTGGGCGGTGGCGCATCATGGAGAACAGCTGCTTGATGGTCTCTTCCGGCGACGAGAAGAAGGCGGTTGCAAGGTCGTTGTACTCTCCTGCCAACGGCCAAGCAATGAGACCGCAGCGAGGTGTGCATGGCTATAAGAATCTCCAGCGTTTCAGGGCAAGGGCAGGGTGGAGGGAGGCACTGAGTGATACGAGGGGGGGCAGAGCGGGCACCCACCCTCGGGGCAGTGCCACTGGATGCCGTACTTCCGGGGCTCCTCCTCCACATGGGCCCCCAGCCCGCGGTACATGGCCGCCGCCCAGCTCGTTGTCCCCAGTGAGGCCGGCAGCGGCTGCGGCGGCCTGACGCAGGTGCCCGCAAGCGCAGTCACGCCAAACATGAGCGACACGGTCACGGCGGCCAGGATGGCGACCTCCAGGATGCGCAGCACGTGGGCGCGCTTGGAAGGCTTTATGACCTGCACCCAGCCGCGCAGCAGGTTGAAGCAGGCGCCCAGGAAGCCGGTGAGCATCGCGCAGGCGGCCACAAAGGGGCTCTGGTACAGCCAGGCGCGGTTGGTCATCGTCACGTTCTTCGTGTCGAAGGACAGCATGCCAGACGAGTCGCTGCGCACCGGCAGGGGGCAATTGCGGCGCGTCAGTCACCATGGGCGTGGAGGCGGACAATACCGTAACACTTGTTTCTCGGATTGAGGGTCGCAATGAATTGCAGTCCACCATCGAGTCGAAGCGTCTGTGCTATATTTGTTGTGCATTCAGATATATTTCATAACAAATAAATACTGTGCCTCGCCGCCGCCCGTCACCCGGAATACGGCGGTCTTATTCATGGAGCGCAGCTACATCCGGACGGTGTCGCCGGCGAGGGCGGACCGAGTGTAGGCCTTGCAAGCGTGGGCGGCTATGGGCGCGCAGTAAGCGCCAGCCGCGACCACCGCTACGCCGTCGATCGCGGCGGCGGGTGCAGCGGCGGCGGTCGTGGCGGCTTTGGCGGCCGTGGCTGCTGTCAAAGCAGTTGGTTACTGTACGCAAGCAGGCAACGAAAACCAACCATCCAAAGCGTAGTTATAGTATGCAAGGAGGCAGCGGTTGGCGGGCCATCGCTTTGGGGCAGCTCGGGCACTCGGCGCGGGTGGCATTCAGGCGGGCGCACCTCTGATGCAGCTGCCCGATGACAAAGCTGGCAAGCATGGCGGCCAGGAAGCAGCGCCACGCGACGCGGCGGCTCCAGTAGGAGCAAGCCTCCTCCATGGAGAACAGCACCCCCCCGATGGGCGCGCCGAAAGCCGCCTGCCGGAATCAAAAGTGGCGATGCGGTCTGAGTGCGAGAAGGTTGCCTGCTTATCACGAGGATAACCGGCAGCTTGCTGGGGATGAGAATACGAGCTGTTGACGTCTCCGTACCGCAAGGCCGCACGCTGTGCCGGCTGAGATGAACTCGCGGTGGTCAGTGTCGTCGAAGCTCTGGCACAGCCGGCAGCGCTGGTCCTGCTGCACCTCCTGCGCCGGCGGGCGCCCTGCCTCGGCATCGCGTTTGCGTGGTCTACACAAGGCAAACCTGCCCAGAATGCCTGAGGTGTGTGTGTGTGGGGGGGGGGGGGGGGGGGGCATGCGAGTGAGGCATTGCAACAACCTGAAGAGTGAGGATGCCGAGCCCGCCCTGATGCATGGGGTGGCAGGGAGGGCGGCAGGTGCGCACTGCAATTCAGCTCCGAGATGGCCGAGGCGATGCAGGCTCCCATGTGGACCATCGGGCCCTCCGGCCCCACGGCCAGGTTGGCGGCGCATCCGCAAACGGTGCCCCCAAACTTGAACACGAGCGTCTTGAAATTGAGCAGGTTGGGGATGAAGTTGCCGTTGAGGTACGCCATCACGGGCGCCACGCCGGCGCCCGCGGCCGACGGGCAAAACAGCTGGACCTGTGGGCGGCGAGAGACCGCCGGGCGAGTGAGCCTCCCCCCGCTTGCCATGATCCCGCTCCAAACATCCCGGAGATGGATACTGCTTAGTCAGAGATACCCCCAAGCCAGTGGTCGGAGGTTTTCAGGCTGATCACTAGGTTTTGAGATTTGAAAAACTCCGGTTAGCTGACGTGACGATGTTGTTTAGACGAGTGATAACGGCGTCTGAGGATTGCCCCCCGCGAGAAACTACCCTGTCCCCAGTCAAAATGCAAGTATGATCGCAGGAATGGAAGGTCATCAGAGGTTTTCGAAATGAACCCTGGCAATCCTCGCTGACTGTTCCAAACACCTGCGGCGATCCCCTGGTTGCGGGAAATTCCGTCACTGGCTTCCAATTGGACTCCGCCTGGGTGTATTTCGACTCCTGCTACAACAAACCCGCTGCCTGCACAGAGCGGCCCGGAACTGCTTTGCTGCCTAAAAAGGGCAGCCGTCTTATCTTATCGCTGTAAGAGTTTCCCTGTTGCCAGTCCTGTCCCGACGGCGGGAAAATGTCCGAAACACCTGCGCTTGGCTCTGAGATGATTTCTCGGAGGTGTTTTTTTCTTTTCGAGATACCTCCGGACGATTCTCGCCGGCGCAGCTCGCCGCGGCAGACGTGGGAGCGGGGTAGCTCGGCGTGTGCGTCTGGGATGCTGAAGGGGCACTGCTTACCGCGGCGCCCGCCGTTCCCACCAGCGCCACGCTGTACATCACGTGCGAGCCCCAGGCGAGCAGCAGGCTGTGCTTCAGCGCGGGGAGCAGCAGTTCCTCGTTCTTCCAGTCGCGCAGCAGCTCCGTGCAGCCGCCCAGCGCGACGGCAACCACGCCGGTGATGAATCCTGTCAGCAGGGTGACGATGAAGCGCCCTAGCGTCCGCCCGGTGTACCTGCCGTGGACGGCGGGCGAACGGTGAGCCTCCACCGCCGGCTGCCCACCCGGGGGGGCGGGAAAGGCGGGGGGGGGGGGGGGGGGGGGGGGGGGGAGGGGGGAGCGCGGGGTGCTATCCGGTTCGTCGGCCGGCTCGGCACGGCTGAAAACACAGCCGGGCCGAAACGTACCCATAGAAGTGGCGCCTCGTGCTGGACGCCTCCTTCTCAAAGTCCATGTGCACCTGGTTCTGGATGTTTTCATAGTCCAGCGACTCGGTGAGGCGCGGCGCCTGCGTCGCGGTCCGGAACACGTCGCTGATGCTGTTCCCGAAGCTGGCCACGCTGCTGCGCGTGAAGCGCGGGATAACGGGCGGCGGCGGAGAGGGGCGCGCCGCCGCGCGACCGTCGTTAGGAAGCAAGGCCTGATCCATGCTGACCGCGTTGTGAGTGGATATCTATGCTCAGGCCAGTGTGTGACCTCCGCCGCGGGTGGGGAGTGCCACTGCGGCAGAAGATAGGGAAGGCCAGCACCAGAAGCAACGAGCGACGGTCACTGCCAGACTGTCTCTGCGGCGCTCCTGCTCGTCCAGCAAGTCCAGCGCGGTGAGTGGCAGCAAATTTGAGATATTACGAATTTGGGACCGCCTCCGCCCGCGACTCCGCGCGAGTCGTCATCGCGCCAATATCATCGCGCCGGCGCATCGAGCGCGCCGCGATTATCAAAATAATATACAGCATGGCGAACATGGCGCGACGATTCAAGTGCACGAGATAAATAGCGCATACGATACGCATATGATACGTAATTACTGACGTTCAACTCATCCGTAGTCGCACGTAAAGTAAGTTTGGTACGGGCCTCCTGGCGGACAGTGTAGCATAAATAAAACAATAATAATACTACATCACAAGCCTCGTTGTCTCTGAGCGGAGGTGTCTTACTAGGAGGTCCCCGGATCGAATCGAGACTCTGTCAGTTCAGGGCAATATCGACCGGGCCCGTCTCCCGGGTTTACCTGGTTTATGCATTAGTGCATCGGGGCTCGAATGAGGCAACGGTCTAATACCTATGCCAATTATAAGCACGACTGCTATTATTGGCGCACGAGGTCAACTGCATGGGGCGGCTTCTGCCGATGACCCAAGGCGAACTTAAGTAGTACTACATCAGAAAGGCCCTATGAATATACATACCTGCAGCCTTGAATTTATTGAAATATATAAAAAGCAATTTGGGGTCATTATTTACCGGTTATTTATACCTGCCCCGACTTCAATAATTACCCTGTCTGAAAGATAAAGGCAGTCGGGTAATGTGTTTCTAAAAAAACCAACAATGCAGCATTGCAATCGAAAAACACATTGCAACTGGCGATAAATGATGCGTGCGCGATGATGTTCCATTGCCGATTGAGGTGTATAGCCACATCATCAAGTAGTCACTTCAGATAGATGAGAGCAACATTCGCTGGGGGAGTTGTGGGCGTCACTTGTGCTGCCTTCCGCCCCTGCCTATCACTAAGCTCGATGGTGTCAAGCAACGCATGCTCAATAACCATGTTCAACACCTCATGATGTGATACTCATAGTTCTCAGACAAACGCATATTCACATATAGCATAGCAAGAGCTTAGCCACATCCTCATGCTTGAGGGAGGCGTGACCCTTAACTCGCCTCTCGGTTGTGAACTTACACACTTCATGCGCTCCACAGGGCAGGCATTGGGGTAACAGGACAGTACACGCGAAGCTGGGGCACGCCGCACGCCATTTGTCATTACTTTCCTGCAAAATACTGGCAAAATAATTATTGCCAATGAAATACCATAAATTCATACTCCCCAAACAAACAATACCGGTTAGCAATCATCAGGTATACCCATGAATGAAATAGGGCATCAAACGTGTTTTTTGCAAATCGGCATAATATGTAGGGTATATGTAGGGAATAGTTAGGGAATCTGTAGGGTGTACAAATTTCACAATTGCACCTGGGCTGTGCCCGAGGAGGCACCATCCACTAAATATCACCGGTATGCTCACCAGCACACATATACATCTGCCGCGTGCTCTCTAGCCACCAACGCTGCCATCACTGAGCTGTCGCCCTCCGTCTGCCATCACTGAGCCTGTCTCCCGCAGCCGGTGCCGGCATCCAACTCCCGGACGGGCTTCTGTGCAGTGTGCAGGGGTGTATTGTGGGACGGCGGATGTGTAAAACACCATATAATACATGTTTTTGGTCAATACGGAGTCATACATTTCCTATGTATTATGCTTTACTGAAGACGTAGCGCCTTTATTGCTGGTGATGTATTGAGGAGGTGTAGAGTAAGCACTCCCCCCCCCTCCCCCCCCCCCTCACCTCCACCACCCCCAACCAGGGCCAGAACCCTGTATGTAGTCCGGAATGTGAACTAGGCACGTGCAATCCTCAGGAGACGCCGTCCACGCGCCATCGTAGGATATGGCTAGACGGTGTAATATTCTCTCAATTCCTGATGAAGTTCGTCGCGTTGTAATGGACAAAAGAGTGTTTCACATTGTTGTTTCACCACCGTGTTTCAGAACCGACCGGTTCATGAAACGGATTTATAGCCGTCGCTTCGGCATGCTGCAAACCTAGAATTTATTACCGGTGCCTGTCCATCGTCCAACATAGAGAAAGGGGCAACTTTGATGGCAGGCATAGTTACCGGTGGTAGCGTGCAGGCTGCCGCAGACCAGTGTGGCCTCCAGCAACGAGGCAGACCGAAGGTGGATTTGGGGGGAGGGGGGGTGCAGCAGCCTAGGCCTGGCAGGTGGTATTATATCTAGCAAAATAGAAAATAACGAGTCAGCAACGCTGACTTGTTGGAATGTGCTGATGGTTCTTTCCCCAACACCAACAGTAGTATTTGATAAGGGGTGTGACTAGCGATGTATTGTGAGATCGTCGCAGTGCCCACCGCCACTCCGCCACCATTCGTTTGCTGTCGCATTGCCGTCGTCGCGTATTGCATTTGTGTCACACAGTTAACACCTTCCCAGTGCTCATCTGGCGCCCGTTCCCCGAACCTATGTAATGGCATTGGAGTCTGCACATTTTGCTATCACCGCCTACTGCTTGGTGACAGCAGTAGCTGGGGGAGCAGTCTGTGGAGTACCGTTGGAGTGTAGGATATACCACAGAATCACAGACTATCAGCGCTGTTGCATCAGGCAATAAGAACTGTACCCCAGAGTCAGTGAACAAGAAGCCGCCGTTTTCCGCTGATAATGGCTCCGCTCGCGCTCGCATATCTATTGCTAATAGGTGGCTTCTGCTGTCCAATGAGAAAACCCAGCCTCTAGGCTCAAACTGCTGAGTAGGGCGTCAGCCCCGCAGCAGCTTATATACCCATAATTATCAAGCATATGTGCAAACCTGGTACTAAATCTAGGCGAGGAAGAGGCGGCGGGATGGGCTGGAGGGAGGGCATCGCACACTCATTAGGGTTTTCCGCAGATGTGTCACCTGGTGAGCGCACTGCGAGCTTCTCTGGGCACTAGTGAATCCACACTCACCACAAGCAAATCATGAGAGCAACCCTACAGCGCAATGAGTGCCATATTGGCATCTGGATTTGTTAGCAACTACAGGTCATTTCAATATATGCGCAGCCCACCCAATTCGGTTGTTTACTTAGTCGTTGAGTCACATGGTTCCAGGAAGTTTGTACTGATGACACCAGACAGATTGGGTAGCAGAAATATATTCAAGCAAAACGATGAAGGCGCTTATCGTCATCAAAACTTAAACAAGTACCAGCCTCCGGCCAGGCACAGCCTTTGATTGAGCACCGCCGAATAAGTTATTGTGAATGTGTATTCAAGGAGGTGGGGGTAATTTACAGTGCCAGCTTTGCATACTGCTTGGTTTTGACTGGCGCCCAGTAGGAGCGCCTCCCACAAGCAGCAGCAGCAACGCAGCGGGCCGTAGCTAGGGAACCCAGGCAAGGGCAGCCACAAGCACGGCGGAAGCGGTTATTAGGGTTGCCATCGTCAGCTACTGAGCGCCGCTTTCAAGTCGTACGACGTGTCTATATACATCAACATCGGCAAGGCATCGCACGAGCAGACGGAGAGGGAGGAAGAGAAGAGCTGTGCTGTCCCGCTTGGCATCAGGCCTTCATGTCGTAGATGGTCTCCCAGCCGAGATAGAGCACGCGCTGCGCCTCCTTGATGTATTCTACACCCGCGGGGCGGCCGTGCAGGTTGCACATCACAGAGTGCACCCACGCATTGACTTCGTCGCAGAAGGGGTCGGTCTCGTTGAGGGCCGCAGTCACGCGAGCGCGCAGCGTGCCGTCCAGCTGACCGGCATTGAGAGACAGCCAAATGACCTTGCCCACCTTCTGCTCGTCGACGTTGGTAGGCAACGCCCTAAGCAGCTCCATCTTGGAAATGGCCATGCTCCACCAGTCGGCAGAGTAGTCCAGGACGCCCTGGCGCACCTTGGCAGGCTGGCGGTAAAAGCCGGCGCTGACGAACGTAATGCCGCGGCGCTGCATCTCCTCTCGGCTCCAGGTGAGGTCCTTGTTGTGCAGCGCCGCGACCTCCGCGGGGTCGCCGGCCATGTCCTCGCGCGTCAGCATGCCCGCGAAATCGATCAGCTTGACGCTGCCGTCCTCGAAGCCGACGGCGTTGTTAGCCTTGATGTCCAGGTGGAGGATGCCGTGGCTGTGGAGCCAACCGATGGAGTCCTCCCAGGCCGTGAACGCGTGGGCAGCCTCGACGCGCGCGACCTTGGTGTTCTCCGCCAGCTTGGCCTTCACGTAATTGCCTACGTCCCACTTGCCCTTCTCCATGACGATGGCGCCCATACGGACGGGCTGGCTGTCCTTGTTGTGCGCCTCGAACTCGCAAATTGGGTGGATAAGGCGCACGACATGGCGTTCGGCGCCGGGCAGGCTGTTCAGGTACGACAGGCTGCGGCTTTCCTTGCGAAGCATCTCCAGATTATCGCCAGTGTTGCCGTCCCAGGTGCTCCACACCTGGTGCTGAGAAAACTTGACGATGGCCTCCTCCCCGGTTGCTGTCCTGGCGGTGACGATGTCGCCAAAAGTGCTCGTCGCGACAACGCGGCCGAATGTCAGCTCAGCTCCCAGCTCGGCGGAGAGCCGGGCTAGCAGGCGGGTCAGCCGGACCTCTGTGGCCTCTTCGTCCGTCTTGGGTGCGGTGACGGGGTCCAAGTTGTTGGCCACCTCAGCGAACTGGGCCTCCAGGCTCTGCTTCCGGCTCTCGGGCGTGGGTACACGCTCCGTGGTCAACGCACTAGTCGCCGCCGCAGCGACGTTGCGCACCGGTGTGGAGAACGACTCGTCGCGGAGCTGGAGAAGGAACGCGCCGCTGGGGCCAACGGAGCTCAGGGCTCGGCGCTGCGCCAGCCTACTCTCTTCGGGCCCGCCCAGTGACAGCCGGCTGCGCGTCCGCTTGCGGCTGTGGGGTGTGCCGGAGCTGGCCGCCATTGCGGCGGCTATCGGGGAGGAAGCCTGCATTTTGCTGCTGGAGGATTTAGGTTGGCAGTGCACGGCTGGTGGTTCCCGCGGTAGACACACCACGGAGTCGGCCGGGTTGGGAGGGCGTCGATCTTTTGGCGAGCCTGATAGGGGACAGGCGGTGGGGGAAGGTGGGCAGCGTTCGGGTGTGTGCGGTGAGAACAACGGACGGAGCAGTGACGGCTCGGCACTTGGGTGCTTCGCATCGGGGCCGTGAGGGGCCGCGCGTTGACAGTCAGCGCAGCACGCGCGTTGACCATTGCTTGACCACCGCCAAAGCCATCTCTCGCGCGCGTGACGCAGAATCTACTACGATATGTTGCTACCTCATATAAGTACCTCGTAAATTTCTGTCGTGTAGTTAATTACTGTGCTCACGACCGAGCTTTGGGGATGTATCATGTTTTCGTTATGATCTAAACTAGTTTATGGGGTTTCCATCCTTGACCTACTAACCGCTTTTATTTATTTAGCTACAAGTGCTGCGCAGTGGTACGGGAACTAGTAACTGTTGTTGCGCCCTTGTTGGGTGCAGCACGAGTAGACATAAAAGCAGCCAGAACAGCTGAGCATGCCATCTTCCAGTTTTCGCTGCGTTCCACGCAGCGATGTAAAAACTGTCTCGTAACCCGTTGCGAGCAAGGTCACCCCAGGTTGTTCAAGACCACACCCGGCTCGCCATCCGAGTGTGATATTCTCGTCCGTACGTCCGTGCGTTTCTATGTCAGATGGAGAAGAACCCGTCGTTGAGTCGACGCTCAAGTCGTTGCAAGCAGATGTGCGTGCATTGGCTACAGCTGTGGCACAATTGACGGCTCGTGATCGCGTTGTTGATGGAGAAGGGGCACATGGCTCCGGCTCAGGGCAGCGCTTCGCGGGACAGCCGACAGGCAGCGGGGGAGCCGCAGAGCGCCCCGACTTGCTAGAGCTAGCCCAGAGCGGCCGTGTCGGAGCAAAATCCGTGAGTGCCGAGGATGATTACCTTGCGGTGCCAGAGCTACATACTGCAGAGAGCAGAGTCTGGTTACGAGGCCGTTCGACCGGTCAGCCGAGTGCCTGGACTTTTCCCTTTGAGCACCGACCTAACGAACGAGTACCTCAAGCAGGATGACCGGCGTTTGCCGGCCCAGGAGGAGTACTTGTGGATGTCGTGTTTCGGGGCCCACATGGCCGCACTTTTCGTGGCGCTCGACGAGCTACTGCCCTACGTCCCTTCCACCAACCAGGACTTCACCCCCTACCTCGCGAGAGCTCGGAACCACGCCGAGGCCATCGACAAGGCGTTTCGGTTTCGTTTGGCCTTCCTGCGGAAGCTAAATGAGATCAAGCGTGTGCATGGTGACCAAGGTGTTCTGGATGTGCTGCGAGCCCAGCATTTGCAGCCTGCTTCGGAGCATCTGGGTTCCGCGATCTTTGGGGACCTCATGCGGGACTACGAGCGTCGTGTCTTCGAGGCGACCGTTGCCAGCAGCGCCAAGGCGACCGCTACTTCTCGAGTGGCGGCTGCAGCTGCAGGTCGCGGGCGCGGACGAGGACGTGGCGGCGGACGTGGACGTGGCCGCGAAGGTGAGCACGAGTGACGGTGTATGTGGGGCGCCTTTCGTCGGAGCTGCATGAGCCTTGCGAGGCCACCTTTCGGTGACCGCCGCAAGACGCACCCTTGCAGCTCAACGGAAGGATGAGCGCCCTGTGTCAAGACCTGACCCCCCCACCTTACAGACTTCATTTAGACCTTCCTCGGTGCGGCGCTTCTTACAGCTACAGCCGAGTGCGGCTCAACCATCCGCACGCCTGCACATGGCGGCTCAACCATCCGCCTTTCTTACAACCCCATCTCTGCGTTCGTCGGTTGTTACACTACGTGTTACAACCGGTTCGCAACGACCAAGTTTCGCGCGTGTACGTTACGCACGTGACAGGCGCTATGAGCGCGAAGGGCGCGCGGGGCGGCCCTCTTACCTGAACCTAGCCCCGCAAACCCGTACTGGAGCTACTGCAAACCCGTCCAGCAACTACCGGCCAACCGCCGGGAATCTAACTGTTGCTGCCGAGTACTTTGCGAACAGTAGCCGTACCGGTGGACCTCTGTCAGTAAAACGACGCACTTACGTAATTGACGAGCCCGCAGCTATCGCTCCGTGGGCTGCGTCACTGCGATCTCGACTGCAGGACGCGTTCGGCTCAGACGAGCTAGGCCAGCGGACGCTCGACCTGCTCTCCAGCTCCCTCAGCGCTCAGACCCTCAAGAGCTACGCCGGCAGGTTGTCTCAGTTCGCTGAGTTCTGCCACGACTCCGAGAACATCAGCCCGCTGGAAGCGACTACTGCTACTGTTGTTCGGTACGTTGCCTGGATCGGGGAGCGAGGGCACATCGCAGCTAAGTCGCTGCAGCCCTGCCTGTCTGCCATCAACACCTTCTTCGAGCTGCACAACCTCGTCCCGATCGCCAAGGACAGCCTACACCTCACTTCGGCACGACGTGGGTTAATGTTGCGTTAGCGCCGACTGGACGCTGCCCCTTTACGTGCCCCTCTGCCTGCGGATGTAGCTTACCGCTTCGTCTCAAAGGCCGAGCTAATTGTGTCTGCTCCTTACCCAGAGTCCCACCTCGACTACCGAGCCTTCTTGGCCTCGGTTGTCAACTTCTTGTTCTTTGCCAGGGGCCTTACTGGCGTCTCCTGTCGAGTGCAAGATGTGCATGTCGACACCTACAACATCACCTTGCAGATCTACCGCGAGAAGGGTCGCGCTGGCCGGCGGGGACCCGACGACCTGCGCGTACTTCTCCTTCCAGTGTCCGAGCACCCTCGAGTGGCACGTCTCTTGCGCTACTTCATCGACAACATCCAGTCTGTCCCCCTGGTTACTGTTGGCTTGGCTGCCTCCAACTTCTGGGCTGTCAATGTGGCTGAGAAGTCAAAACCTTGGACTGCGGCTACGATGTCAGACTGGTTGTCCACAGCAGTCAACCTAGTCAACGTTGCCCCCCCTGCTGGCACTTCCTGGACTTCACACAGTCTACGCAAGGGCGCAGCCTCTGCAGCAAACGCCATCGGAGCGCCACTGTCCAACATCCGCTACCAGGGCGGTTGGGCCACTAACTCTGATGTCGTTCTGGACTACATCGACCCCAACGTTCTTCCTTCTCCTGGCGCGTGGTTCTTCTTTGGACACATCGCCCCCCTCCGCCACTTCCAAGTCCAACAGGACTCCGCAGCGGTGGCCTTCCCAGTGCCTCCTTCATGACTTGGCGCTACCCCTTCTCCGTCAATCCACCGCTCTCTACGTTCGCTCAAGACTGGCAAAACCAGACTCAACTTTGAAATGATCTAAACTAGTTTATGGGGTTTCCATCCTTGACCTACTAACCGCTTTGTAGCTACAAGTGCTGCTCAGTGGTACGGGAACTAGTAACTGTTGTCGCGCCCTTGTTGGGTGCAGCACGAGTAGACATAAAAGCAGCCAGAACAGCTGAGCCTGCCATCTTCCAGTTTTCGCTGCGTTCCACGCAGCGCCCCCCATGACTCCGTTTTCCCTCCACGCTTTCGCTAAACCATCCTGCCAATTTCGGCTCTTGACCGTGTAAAACAGCCTGCGCGACCTTTTTGGCAAAACCAGACTCAACTTTGAAATCTGCTTTCCGATATCTCTGTCGGCACACCGGAAGCCGTCCCTTCTGCTTCGGCGGAAGATCTTTTAGGCCGGCCGGCCGACAATTACCTGCTGCATTACCTTACCGGCCCGGCACTAAGAGGGTTCTGCTTGAATGTAGGCTTTTTCCTTCCCCAGTACTTTGCGTGCATTCTCTGGACGCTCTCCCTGTATTTATACCAAAAAGTTCAATATATCATATAATGGGATAGAATGAATACATTGGGTTCACAGACGAATTTATAACGAAACTTAATGGTAATATGCCTGTCGCGTCTGGCGCGAGCGAGGGCCGAGGGCGGCGTGCGCGCGGAGCTAACGCTGCGCTGCAATTACGGAATCAGGAATAAAGTGTCTTCTCGCGACACGAGAAGAAGACATGCCTTCGTGGTTCCCTTGGCTCCTTCTTGGTTCTTGGCTCCCTGTCCTCCTGCTCGACCTTGGTTTCAGGCTTATGTCTCTCTTTTGCTGGCAACCTTTCATAGTTGACGTTAGTTCTGTTTGTAGTGCGCTTTTGTGAAAGCCCTTATGTAATTAAAAAGAATTTCAGAAGAAGACATGCCTCGTCTGCCCGCTCGGCAGAGCGGAGGTCTCCTACTCTAGAGGTCCCTGGATCGATTCCCGGTTCTGTCATTTCAGGGTAGTATCACCCGCACCCGTGTCCCGGGTTTACCCGGTTGATGCATTTGCCCGTCGGCGGGGTTCGAATGAGGCAACGGTCTAATGGCTTTGCCAGACTTGCGACTGCTGTTGGCGCACAAGGTCAAGTGTTGGGGTGGTATCGGCCGATGACCCGGGGCGAACTTTACTTTCACTTTATGATATGAGAAGCCATTAAATCCTTATTCCCGACCCGGATATTGAACCGTGCGGTGCGCGCTCTATGTAATACCCGAGTCCTCGCCCTCCTTGCGCCCTTCGCGGGGCGCGAATAATCTAGTAGAGTCCCACTACAGCTAAGGCTTACACAACCAGCTATGCGGTGCATGCAACGATATATCGCAGTGCAACGATATGTCGTTTCAAATACTTGAATACACAACATTATTTCAAGTATTTAAATACACATCAGTCGCCAGGCGCGGAGCAAAAGTCCTAATTCGAAGAGCAGCGTATATCATCAAGGTCGCGCTCGCGCTGATTTTCAAGTATTTTGAACGGCCACCCTCTGATGCGCGCCCTTGCCCGCCCTTTTGTAGTGCTGCCACTATACTGTTTGGCGAAAGTCCGCACCATATGCTCATTAGGATTGGCACCGAGCGGAATAGGTGCATAAAAAAGGTCCCAAAGGGGGCGAGTTTTCCCATGAAAGCTGGTCCCGTGAAGGAATTCCTTTGTTTTCATGTCATATATATTGGCGACGATATATCCAATGTATATATCGTTAAGAAATGCAGAGAAAGGGGGGGGAGCTGAACTTTGGCGTAATCTTCCCAAGGGTACATAAAGCCCATACCTATATATGCATGGTCGTGGGTGATAAAAACCACCCCACATGTAACCATTTAACATTGACACAATATAATGATGACTAACACTTCCGTGCGGTCAGCGGGGCATACGGTCTGCCCAGGGTTGATGATAACACGCATAAAGTCATTTACGGTAATGGGTGACAAAAACAACTGCCTCTCATATAACGATTTAACGTTGACACGACGATACATCGTTATTGACACTATTGTGCGGTCGGGACATACTATTCGGGGTTGATGAAATAGCACGGCGGCATACTCGTATGAACGATGGCGCCCGCCGCCAGGCAACGGCCCATCATGAGCGGAGGATCTTGGGTGCGGCAGGGTTATTGGTGGCACCACCCCCGCCTCCACGTGGTGTGGGCAAGTAACGCCTTAGACCCATGCCCGGTTGGGTGCGGCAGGGGGTGAGCGGGGTGGCCGGTTATGGCGGGTCCTCAGATCAGGCGACGAGCGGGGATGGAGCCCTACGGGGTTTTTTATTCAAATAATAATCGTCGTTCCGGTAGTGCCTGCCGGCTCCGCCGGGCAGTAGCCATGTACTACGGGGGATACGGACTGCTGAAAACAATCCCCGTACGACCTCGGCCTTGTGCGTCGGCTTGCCCGACTCCCCGAGATCCGCCTACAACGGGAGGGGAGGGGGTATGTACGACTCGGACGGGGGCAATATACCCGCGAGGGCTTTTCGAAATAAAATTGTGTTCTCATCGTGCCTCGGTACGACCGCCCGTGACCGACGCACGTGCCGGATATCTGGCGTAGCCCTCCCCCCATCCACCCGTATGTGGTCCACCTATAAATCACTGGAATCCCGGCCTAGTACAGCGGAGTGTTGGGCGGCGCCTTGCGGCCGACCCGTTCGGAACGCCCGGGAAACCCTCAGCCGTCCCGCGAGAACGGGCAAGCAAGGCGGCGAGCGCGAGCATGAAATGGGAGCACGGCACTTCAAGGCGAGACTATGGGCATTCGGGGGCGGAGAGGCCGGGCATGCTGGCAGCGCGACTCAGGGGCTAGGAGACATGAGCCGGAATGCCCTAAGGGAGTCGCGGCCATGCAACGGGAGGAGTCAACTGGCGGCCATCCCGGGCTGACTTTGGACGGGCGGATTCATCGACATGCGCGCTGCGACGGAGAGCGACGCGCGGGCGAGCAGGACCGGCCTCGCGACCACGGACGAGCGACGACACGCGGACGGGGGAGGGGGGGGGGGGGGGGGGGGGGGGGCATTGCCCCTCCAGTCCACCTCGGGGACCCTACCGCGAGGAGCTCGCTCGAGCGGGCGCGATGGAGGCAACAGCGGCGGACCGCGGCCGAGGCCAGCGGACCGTCACAGGCGGCGCGGCGGGCGGGGCGATGAGCGCCGCGACTTGCGGGATGTTTTCAGCGATGGCGGCAGGTGGAGCCAAGACGCAGCACGGCGCCACAAAATTGATGCGCGGTGCCGGTGCATATTACCGATGTACAAGAAAATAACCTTTTCGGGGACGTGGCGAGTACTGCCGCCGTAATTCCCGTACTGCCAATTAGCGGTAATCGCTCGTACTGGCGACTACCCGTAATTTTCCGGAAAATAACAAAGCTGTTGATCATGTGACGGAATAAGGAGGCGGGGTTTGGAAACGAAAGAGGATGCCCGGGAGCTTGAGCTGTAATTACACTATCTCTACTAAGCCGTCCTTACTATAGTTAGTAGAGATGGCATGCCATGAGAACTCAATCTGAGCGGTGGAGGGCGATAACCTATCTAGCTTGTTGTAATCAAATTAAATTTCAATATGAACGATCTTGAGTAATACAAACTACACCAAATGTAACGACCTCACTTAACGTTGGCACGACATAGCGTGACAAACATGGTTGCTTTTTGCTCGGGGCATACTATATGTCCGGGGTTGATGAAAACACGAAGTCAGCATAAACGATAATGGGTGACCAAAACAACTAATACCTCACATGTATCGACCGAACGTTGACACGGTGTATCGCTACTTACACTGTGCGGTCGGGACATATTGTCCGGCGCTCACGATTTGTAACGATTTCACGTTGACATGATATAGCGCGACTAACGATGTTGTGCGCTCGGGACATATTGTCTGTCGGTGGGTTGCTGAAAACACGCAAGTCATAAACGATAATAGGTGACAACAAACAACTACCTCACATGCAACGACTTAACGTCGACACGATATATATCATTACTAACACTGTGTAAGCGGGACATGCTGCATGAGCGGGTTGACCATAACTCGGCGACATACTCGTATTAACGACCGTGAATGATATAAAACTACCGCATTTGTAACGATTTCACGTCGACACAACATAGCGTGACTAACCTTGCTACGCACTCGGGGCGTACTGTCTGAGTGTCCCGGGTTGATGAAAAAACGCAACTCATGAATAACGATCGTGGGTGACAACAACAACTAACTACCTCTTATATAATGCTGGTCAATAGACACGATATACCGTTACAAACACTGTGTTGCGACTACGATGTATCGTTGTGCCGATGATATATCGTGTTCATTGCGCCGGATAATACTAACTGCAATGAATAATATAGTTTCATCAACGACACGTCATTCACACATGTCATATAAGACATGGGCTCTCGCTCCGAAACCATGTAGTTATTGTGATGCGCCGCAACGAGCAGGTGTCGCGTGCATGCGGCGCAAAAGGGGAGTTTATCGGACCACATGGAAAGGTTGGGGGCGGGGGGGGAGGAGGGGGGTCTGCGCCGGGCGTAGTGGGATGCTGCGGGGTATGACCCGGGCGGGGGTGGGATGCGGGGTAGCGACTACTCGTACATGTACTCGTATGCCCCGGGATGACGGGGCGTCGCATCGGGATGGGGCTCACCGTTCGATTCAATCCTTCAGATCGTACAATTGTGTAATTAACGACCGTAGCTGGGTGGATGGGTGGATTATAGTACATAACAGTAGATAACAACTTTGTTCGGGTACCAATTACCGCCCCGATGCACCGATACTCGCACCCGGATACCCATACGGCAATGGTGCGAAGCGCATTGATCGAACAATCGACGCCTCGCTGAATAACATACCGTATGGTTATTACCACATGTGGCCACGTGAAACGGCGTCATGCATTATCTACCAGAATGAGGCTTGGGAACCGCAACAAGGTATGTGCGCAATATGGTGACAGTACCTTGCAACCCCGACGCCATTTTAGTAGATAATGTACGGCACAGATACATACATCGTGGCCACATGTGCAATTAATCTGACGGACCGTGTGTAATACCACATATTCTCCACCGCCGCCGCCGATCTACTAATAAGATCGCTAAAATAACACACCGCATGTATCCCGTGCACCCCCACCCCCCCCCCCCCCCCCCCCCCCCCCCCCCCCCCCCTCCTCCTCCACCATCCCCCCTTTGCGTCGCAAGCACGCGACTCACATCCCGCTGCGGCGCGTTTCATGACGACTCGTGTCACGACATGTTCGTTGCATGTGGGCCAAATATGCGTATATACTATGCCACAAATACAATACCCACTGCGCTCTCGTGCTCTGATCAGATTACAGTAGTAGTGAGATGATAAGACGACCTGCGCGCTACGGGTACCGGCAGTGGGACCCTGCGCAGCGAAGTGCTTTTTGTAAACGATCCGTCTGGTGCATAGTTGTTGCAGGAAATGATGAATTATACAACGCATTTACGCACCAGCATACCCTGCCCCGCCTTCAAATCCGCCAGGCCTACCATCAGCTCCATTACTGCCCAGCGACCTGCCTAGGAGCCCCGGGACCTCGAACCGGATGCGCCCCCGCGGTGTATGGCGGCCGCCCTGTCGCCCCGCGCGACTGAAGCCGCGACGAAGTAGAGTTGGGCCAGGTAGCGGTGGCAGCTGTTTGCTCTGCAGCCCGTTGCGGCTGTCTGCCTGGGCCGCGGCTGTCAGCATCACTAACAGGCACAGTTCATTCACACGCGTGCCACCAGGGCCCAGGCCATGCCTTAAGGGTCGCCGCACCTGCCAGCATGCGGCCAGCGGGGACGTGGCGCGGTGTTTCCAAGGGAATGGTGCCGGGCATCAATGGGTGGCCATTGCACGGTGTTCGAGCCTACGTTGTAAGAATTCAACGGCCATGTGAACCTGTTTGCCCCTCTAGCTGAGGTGCTTCCCGGGATGGCGGCAACTGGAGGGAGACGGCGTTTTAGTAGCCGTTATCTAGTTAACATTGAAGCAGCATTTGAAGCAGTCACCGACGAGCCCGCTCTCGGGTGTGATTGCGGAGTCGCAATTAAACGAGGGGCCCGGCGACTGGCATACTTCTGCATAGCCCGTCCGCATGACCCCAAGCTGGCAAGCGCGGAGGGTTCATGTAGGGGTGCAGGCATCCAGTGCATAGGTCTCACGTTCCGCTGCAGCACATCAATGTGGGATGATAGGGCGATGTGGCAGAATAGGTGTCAGCGAGCGGTCTTTGCGGGCGTGCCCTTGCGCAGGCGGGACACTCTCCGCCGCTATGCCGCCGTCTCGCAATACCCCTCCGTGTTGTTAGTGACCGGTGGCCGCCGCGCATGGCACTGCCGCGGAGCCCACTGCGAAAGAAGGCCATTGAAGCCCTTACTCGGGGCTCAGCGCCAGTGACATGCTCAGCGCCGCGAAGGCGCCCCTCGCCCTAGCGAGTCGGCAGCAAAGCCGCCTTCCGTCTCTGAGTGGCAGCACATGATCACATCACTCGAACTCGCCACCGGGTTGTGCGCATCCCGGGATGGTCGGCACTTCACGACACGTTAATAGAGCAATGTGGCATGCTTATAGGGGTTATAGTTAAAGCCGTCGCCGAGGGAAGGCCTGGCCGGGTCCTGCAGAGGGGCCTTGGCTTGAGGCTTGGGGTATGGCTGCGGCCGATGCTGGGGCTGTGGCCGCTGCGCGCCGCCCCCAGGCCCCCTTTGCTCCCTGGTGGCCCGGACATGCTGCCGCTGCACGGGCGTTTGGCAGACTTGGCCACGCGGTGCTGGTGGCATGAGTTCCGCCCGACTGCGTGGTGACTCCCTCACACGCGGAAGTCGCGACCATGCCGTGTGCTTGCGAGGACAACGTTGCAGCGCCGCTGTTCTGTGATGGGTGCAGACAGCCTGCATTTGTGGCGGTGTGTGCCGCCGCCGGTTCGCTAGACCGAGGTCCTCCCTCCCTTGACGATTTCGACTTTTGCCTCCGCTTGGCGTTCTTGGCCGCAGACTTGCTGGTCGCGGTCGGCTGGACGACGGGCACCTCCTTCACCGGCCTGAAGGGCGGCGGCCCGACGTCCTCCCCTCGCGTAAGTACATATGCTGTATGTTCATTATTATTACATATATACATATATATATGTATACACATATATATTATATATATACATATATTTATATTACTGTCACATATGCCTCAGCGTGTATCAATGTGGCGCGTTGGCAGCAATACCACTGCATCAGTATGTGCGTTGGCAGCATCAATACAACAACAGAAACCCGGCAAATCCATTAGCAGGACACCAACCGGCCCGCATCTCAAAGTGTTCGAGATTCAACCGGCCTTGCTGCTTGCTGGTGCCAAGAATCCCATGCTTTTATGCTGCGGGTTCCGTTCATGGATGGCCCCGGTTCATGGAGCTGGGCTGTGCTGATGACAGGTGGCTGTGATAAAACATTGCCGCGCCTATACAAATGAGACATTCGCTGCTGCTGCCATCAGCTGCTACCGTGAAATAAGCTTGGCTGCATCAGATGCAATTGTGATCGATCTGAAATGAACAGCAGCAATCACAATCCAACTCGCTCATCTCCATCCCAAGTGCGTACAACATCATGTATTGCGATTCTATTGGGATGACATCCACCAAGGCAAGGATGCTGAGCATGGCGAGGATATACAAGTGACCATCAAACGCCACATCCGTCAATCTTAAAACAGTAGGCAATGCTTGGTTCATAGTCATCGTCGACAATCTTTCCATGCGCTTCGTCCATCACCAGCATGTGCACGCCATCTGTATAGCCGAAAGACTTTACTACAGGTACACCGCTTCAAAGAAACAACGGTCAGCCTCATTGCTATTAGCATAAGAGTGTTTCATCATTTGTTTATTGTGAAAGAGGTGTTTTCAAAAAAAAACGATTCCTCGTCCCCATTCTGCTACACCCAGGGATCCTGTGATCAAAATTTAATCTATCTTATTCAACAGGCCATCATTATCACAATAATGAGCAAGGACAACGCAACACGGCACGCATGGAATGTTCGGTATATACCAATGATCTGCCTGCGATGGTGACTGACTCTTGCTGATGATGCATGATTGCATGCCGTGTACCGTACCGTATCATACCATTGCATGTCATGTACGGTCCGTTGAGTACGGTCCCCGGGTCCCCAAAACAATGAATTGCTTTCACCTTTGAGTTTGAATATTTGTGATGTATTCGCGATGTATTCTGACCTATCTCTCCGACAGCTTTTCCCTCTTCCCCCGGGGGGGGGGGGGGGGGGGGGGGTCAAAAACGTGACGTATCTGCGGACAGTTTATGTTTGTAAGGGTGTAGCAGTCATCGCCACTTCAACGGTGCATGTCCAATTCCGCAGAAGACCAAGACATGGCGTCCCACACTCCCAAATAAAGTCTTAACATGTTTTCATACAGGCAGATAAAACACAGTTCTTGCCACGCAATGACGATGGAATTTCAAAGCTTCGAGTCAAAACAGCCGCAGGCAGCCACATGCGCCATTTTCTGTCGTCATTATCAGTATTCAAATAAATGCAGGTCAAGACTATTCCGCAATCTCAATCACTAGTCATTCACGATGCCACTGAGGTTGTCGTCGGGTACTTCGCGGCGTACCGGCCCGGTGATGCCTGCGGGGTGGAAAACTGCATCATCTTGTGCGCCGACGCGATGAGCTCGTCTTCATCCACAAACTCCATACCATACGCCTGCGCATAAGGGTCGAGTGTGACCAGTCAGCGAGCCAAGAGATGTACCTAAATGGTGACCAATGGCGCTGGTGAAAGCGCACCGCCGCCGCTGTGAAATGCGCGTGCTGCGCCAGGTCCGGCCGGGTCTGAAGGCGGATGCACGGCGGCATGCCCGCACCTCTTCCATCCATTTCCACAGGTAAGCGCGCTGCAGCGCTCTTGCGCCCAGGAAGGACGGAGGGTCGTCCTTGGTGCTGCGGGATGGGGCGATCCCGGAGAGTGGGGGCGGGGGGGGAGGGGGGGGGCAATCAGGGGCCCGGCGCAGGTTGTCACAGGCGGCAGGTCAGTGGTTTTAGGGTTTAGGGTTTGGGTTTTAGTGTTGACAGTTTTAGATCTAGATCAACTCTAAGACCAAGACCCTAGACACGTCATCATGCATGGCAGCGTGGGGGTGAACGGGCACCGGGGCTGGGCGTGCAATGGGGATGTGTGGGAGTGCGGAGGCAAGCGTCCACGCCATCTCATTTTCAAAAACGGTAATGGCACATCTGAGCCGTGAACACACAAACAGTGGAGCGCTTGTCACGCGGCGGGGGCGGGGGGGGGGGGGGGGCACCTGAACATCAGGTCCACGTGATGCGCCCCAAAAGGAATGGGCAAGGCCACGACGGAGCGGTGCGGGAAGGACTGCATGACGCCCCCTGCTCCAGCAGCAGACAGCACAGCATTGATCAGATGCCGCGGAAGCACACACCTTGCACAGGATTGCTCAAGCGTTGCAGCGCGGAGGAGCGCTTGGTAAAGCGCACCCGTGGACCAGGGGTCCAGCTGCCCGTTGGTGAAGACGATGTTGCTGGCGGACGATGCGATGCGCACGCCTCCAAAGTAGTTGGCGGCCCAGAGGCGGTCCGGCTTGACACCCCAAGTCTTGATGCAGTGCTCCTCGATCATCTCGATGTCGAACTCACCTGCAGCGGCAAAGCGGGTCGGGTGGCGGCGTGCACATTGCATGCCCGGCTCTCACATTGAGGCTACGGCAAACCAGCAGGGAAGGCCGCCATTTATGGCGAAATGCCCGTCGGAGTATGTCCATGCGGCGCACAAAAGACTTGAGAGATAACAACGGAATGTCACCGATTGTTTTATTTCTATTCGATGTTATTTGTTGGAAAAGTGTATTGACTTTTATTGTCATAATTGTACATATTTTGTTAACTATTAGGATATTAGGATGGGAGTTTGGCAGTTAGAAATATAATATAATATAAATGTGTTGATGGTTTGGAATATTCTGAAAGAAAACTGACAGATAAAAAAGCCATAAGTACATTCTTTGAGTTTGTATTGGACACTTATTTTGAAAAAGTATGCTTGCATTGCTTGAAATTGGAATAGTGGCCTCTACCGTTTACGCTATGATCTTGTCCCAGTCCCATTAGATAGCGATACAGGAATGCGGACCGATGCACAACGTTGACATGACGTTAATCACACTGGCAGCATTACGTGTTTACTTGTAAGTTATCCGTATACGGTGGCACGCCTATACAACGCGTGTATATACTGGTTTAGGGAATGCAAACGCAGTGCGTGGTAAAGAGTAGGCACGAAGGATTACATACTCGCTACTACCGTGTCTAAACAGTCTATTACGGTGGAACTTCAAAAATGATAAGAAGAGAACAGAATAGCAGAATATAATAGAAATAGAAGAACGCCGGAAGGGTGGCAAAACACGGGCAGGCACCGCCATGTCAAATTGTTTGCCACCCACGTGCTAGTATATTGTATTTGTCGCTCATCGTCATCGGAATTGTCATCATCCGGATAACGCAAAGCCGTTCGGTTTTCCCTGCTGGGGAGGATAAAAGGATCGTGGATCGAAGGCTAACGAACACCATGACTAAGGACCACTTGGTGTAGTTCACACGACTAGCGGCACAGGCGGCTGCGCCGGCGGAAGCGCACCTTGGTCCCAGAACATGTCGCGCCTGCCGGTTGACGGATAGTATGGCAGCTCCTGGCAGACAGTCGCTCACCTCAGCACATTCGCAGTTACGCACGGGACCACAGGCAGGCGCGATCACGACCCGCGTGCTCGCCCCTCACATGCATGGCAGCGACGACGGGCGTGGCGTGGGGGGCCACCTGGCCGAGCATCTGCGTGCACCACTGGTAGTCGTAGGGGGCGGCCCGCGTCTCGTTCTGGACGGGCAGGTCGACGCACTTCTCCTCGCCGGCCGGGTCGTAAAAGATAGCGATCGCGTTCCGCATCGCCTGCGACGCGCACAGGAAGATTTCCGTCACGCCCAATCATGCGTGCAGGGCGCAGGCACATCCGTCCCATGCCTGCGTGATCGGGCGACCAGCAAGCGACGGGAACGGCAGCCCCTCGTCGTAGCGCAGAACGAATTCAGATCCAGGGCTCAGGACTCGCGTCCTTGAGATGCTGAATATAGCGACTATATACGTAAGTAACACACAGTCCCTATACTCTAGTCTTTATTTATAGCAAGTAAAGTACACCAACGATTATGAAAAAATAAGTGCTGGTAATTCGTAAAGCGCGGCGCAGGACGACAGCTCGAAACTCAGTAGGTTTGCTCGCGGGGCTTGCGCGCATGAGGTGGTACGAAAATCATGCGGTGAAGAGCTGGCTCATTATTATGTAGGATTGGCTCAATAAAGATATTCACCGGGTCACGGGTCATAATACGGGTCGTTATTTTTACCCGCGGGCCAAAAAAATCCGGGGTTTTCTATCCACGGCGGTGAACTCTATGTATGTACTCTATATATCCCCCATCAATAGTAGATATATGTATGTATGTTTGCATGTATGTCTATGTATAATATATATATATATATATATATGTGTGTGTGTGCATATATATATATATATGTGTGTGCATATATATATATATATGTATATATATACATATATATATATGTATATATATATGTGTGCCGTCAAAAACATGTAATATATTACATTGTTTAATTACGCCCCTCCACACAAGTCTTAAGTTCGGGGATTTGATCGACATGCACATATGTGGCTGCATCGAGGCCATGCACATGTGCATGCATGTTGCTAAGGGTAGTACGGCTCCCCTTTCTACCGGGAGGGGAAAATTAAATGCTGTGATGGCGCGTTAGACCCGATGTTGCCACGCTGTAGCCGTTCCCATCAGCACTTTCACTCGAGCACAAGCAGAGCGTCATGCTTCAAGACCCAAACAGTGCGCCATCCATGTGCGGCTTCTGGGCATGGGATACAGCTGCCCCCGTACTCATACCACACTACCCTGGGTATGACTACTGCCCATCATGCGTGTAGGGCATTGAAACTAGATTATCCAGGGTATGGGACAAGCCCTAGGCACGGATTCCGCTGGTTTACGAGCAAAATCACAAGAAAAATCGTCGCAGATGCGCGCAAGAGAAGGTCCGACCGGTCTCCTCGACGTAGGGTGAAACTTTTCTATAGGTAGTGCGTGGCTGCATGCCCATCCCGGAGCACGTCACCGCGGCCCGAGTGGCGCTGGAATGGCGTGCACTGCAATGCACCGATGCTGGAAGGGGTCTAAAACAATAAGATATAGTGAACCCAAAGCGTGGCGACGGGGATTCCGAAGAGGGTTTCAAGACTACAGTCAGTGATGTTGAATGAAGGTTGTGCCCCCTCCCCCCTTTCTACCCCGCCAATGTCCGATAACCACCAGATTAGGGTTTAATGATGTAGGGTGTAGGGATTTCACGGAATCTTTAGGGTTTAGGGGTCCTCAGGATTTGATATTGACACCATTTGCGCTATTCAGTTTCAAATGTTATGCAACGGCGTCTCTCCCCAGGGTTGCATGTGTTAGAGTTTAAACCCTAGACCCTCTAAATCGCGACCATGCCGCATCAAACAAATGGGATGTGGTACTGTGGTCGCCCTGCAACTGCGTAACTCTATGAACTATCTTGTGCTGTTGTCGTTGGTGTCGTGCCGGGGGGGGGGGGGGGGGGGGGGGGGGATGCTCACATGCAGGAGGGCATGCTTGCCGTCCGCGCCGTCAAAATCCTTGTCCATGAAATCGCACGCGGCCTGCATGGGCCACGCCGGCAAGGAGCCGGACTTGCTGTCCAGCATGTAGTCGGACGGGAAGGGGTAGTTGCCCATTGCGAAGGCGTCAAAGGCCGCCTGCGCGACGCCCGAACAATCCAGCGGCGCGGTTTAATCATCTTCCCTCCCCCGCCCCCCCCCCCCCCCCCACTTTCTTTGCCCAGCGGAGTAGTAACAGGAACATGCAGTACTTGACCGTAGCTCATATGGGCAAAATATGCACGTGTTTGGTCGCCGATCGCCGCACCTGCGCCCAGTACGCAAGCCGGACGCCGTCCTCTGCGGTGGCCAGCGGGGTGCAGAGCCTGCGGTGCACCCGGATACCAGTCACATCAGACAGACCTCGGCGCAGATAGACCTTCACATACTCGGATGTCTGAGAGACTCCACAGAAAGGCAGGTGTGCGGACAAGCAAATGCTAACGCGCGCATTTATATATATACATACATACATATATATATATGTATATATGTGTGTGTGTGTGTGTGTGTGCAAATATAATCATAATCATATCATATCACATATTTAAAATTATTATATATTACGTCATGTGGCAACGAGCACAGTGGCGGCGGCGAGGCGCACTTGAAGATGGATGACAGCTTGCTGAGGCCATGTGAGGAGCTGTGGGCACGTGGGTTGGGGGGGGGGTGGGGGGGGGGGGGGTAAGAGACAGGATCAGTGCGGGTCAGGATACTGCGGATCCAAAGGATGTCAAAGTATGAAGTCCAGTGATCCGGGAGTCCGAGTCATGGGTTTGAGTGATGACAGTCATGGCATTCTGAAAGTCACGGATGGAGCAGATTCGATTTCGTGCAGGCCTGCAGCTCTCGGGTGATTGGCAGCCGGGTAGCGCCGCCGCGTGTACCTGCTGAGGTCCAGCACCATCTCAAACGCCGCGCGCACGTTGGCGATGCAGCCGGGCGCGGAGCCTGCCTCCTCCCGGGCGCTGAACGTGACGGCCTGCACCAGCAGTTTACGGCACAGCGCAGTATATATTATATATTCACATGTTCTAACATATCGTCGTTGTTACGCGCATCGCATCGAACATATTCAAGATGTTATGCATGAAATCAGGGCACAGCAACCACAGGACAAGATACGATGTGGTTCGTGTGTGTGTGTGCCTCTCCGTACAAATACATATAATGTTTTTGCACCTTTCTGTCGGAATATCCGTGCTGCATTCCGACTTGTTTCGCCCTTATAATGGTTATTCCTCTTCACGGGGGGTCAAAAACGATATTCATCGGCAGACAGTTTGCGTTTGTACGGAAGATTCATCTGTGGATATCTGCGAGTGTGATGCATTTGCTAATGATGCGGCGTGAACACTTTTCCCGCAGCAAGATTCAGTGCAGCGCGGCCCGTTCCGGCGAGGGCGGCCAGCGGCATCACCTCCCAGTAGGAGGACGGGTTGTACGGCGGGTCCAGCCCGTAGAGGTAGGCCCCCATGGGCGCGGAGGACGCGATGGCGCCCGCCACCAGGTGCGGGTACTTGAGGCGCAGCAGCGCCGCGAGCACGCCGCCGTAGGAGCCCCCAAACACGACGACCGGGCTGTCCGGCGCGCCCAGGCTGCTGCGCAGGTGCACGAGCAGCGCCGCGTAGTCCGCCAGCGCCTGCTCGACGCTGAGGTAGTGCATGTTGGCCTTGGTGGCGGCCTTGTCCGCGCCGAAGGGGAGGCTCTGCCCGTAGTACCGGTGCTGCGAGGCGCATCACGGGGGGCCAGCCAGCGTCCGCATTGGCAACGGGCGAGCGTCTCTGCTGCCGCTGGCCTGGCCCCATCTCCACCGCAGAGAGGACAGGGGGAGCAGATGGGTGGGGAGGAGAAGCGGGGGGGGGGGGGCGGGGGGGACGAGGCGGCGGTGCTGCTGCTGGGGCGCACCTCAGCAAACACAAGCAGAGCATTGTAGTCCCCCGCGCTCTCCCACATCATGCCTGTGCGGAGCAGGGGGGGGGGGGGGGGGGGATCAAAGCGCAACCCCATTGATGCACCTGCCCTGTGCCCACATCGGCGTCCCGGTGGGAAGGGGAGAGCCGCAGGTGGCGGGATGTCGCTACCCGTGTTGTCGGCGTACAGCTCCACTTCGCCTTCGTTTCCCGCGTAGAAGAAGATGGGCCCCCGCTTGCCATCGAGCCAGCCCCAGGTGTCGTCGTTGACAAGGTAGCGCAGCGGGAAGGTGGCGCGGCTGCCGTTGGCGCTGCCCTCATACCTGGAGGGAGGGGATCACCATCGAGATCAGCGCCGCTGTCAACGGTGGCATTCCACCTCACGGGTAGCCAGACAGATGTGGTGCCCTCCCCCCCCCCCCCCCCCCACCAGTGGCCAGCCGTGATCCCACCGGAAGTGGTCCAGCGTGGTGTTGAACCAGCGCTCCGTGCAGTCCGCCGCCCCAGGGCGATCCCGGCGCTGCGCCTGCGCGGCGCCCTTGAGGTGGAGGCGGCTGCCACGTGCCCACAGGGGCGCGTTGAGGCGGCCTGAGGCAGTAGGCAGCAGCAGCAGCAGCAGCAGCCACGCCAGGGGCGCCGCCAGGTTCCCCATCGCCGCGCCTTTCCCTGCCATCGTGCGCGGCGGCGCCGCTCTGTGCCCGCACCCGCCGGACCTCCCCGGCACGGAAGGACGGTCTGACAGGGGCGCAGCGGGTGCTAGGGGTGCTGCGATCAGCGGGGCAGCAGGGGCAGTGTGACTTGTGAGATGATCAATCCTGACAGGTTGATGACTCGAGCCCGCCGATAACGAGCTGCTTTTACTGCTGGGTAGTACCCGAGTAGTTATTGGCGCGGGCGCAGCGGCAGCTGCTGCGCGCCTCGTGATTGCGATGATGGTGTCAATAACACGGGCAGTTGTCGCCCTCCGTCCCTGCATCGCTCGCCGACTTCACTACTATCAGTGCGGCCGCCGGCGCGGGCCCGGCCATTTTTCGCCTGCACCTGTACCTGCTAAGGATTACTACCCTACTCCTGCTACTACGGGTACGATGCCGCTGCCACCCGTGTAGCCACGTCGGGCGCAGCATGCTGATCAGAGGCGGCGCGCGGCGACCCAGCCGCCCGCTCCAGCTCCCGCCGTCGCACTGAACACTTGTACCAGTACGAGTCGTACGGGTCGTACGGGCCGCTTTGATAAGCGGCGCGGGATATTCCGTTGATCTCCGAGCAGCGCTGCTTTTAGCGGTGGACTTACTACAGTACTATCTGACCCGTATGGTACTACTATGGCCTTCTATCATTTTTTGACACGAGTACTGGTACGGGTCAACCGTACGGGAAGTCGTGCCGTATTGTAGCAGCAATACGTACGTGATCTCAGCGGAATCTTATATATGCAACTTCCTATGTATGTATACGTGTACATACATCTACATCTATGATGTGTGAAAATATATATATGTGCAATGTATACATAACATATAAATATGTTAGTTCTGGTGGATCCAATTATGAGTAGCGCATCGACTACCCGTAAACGAATAAAATATAATTGGGAAAGGGTGGCTAGCCTTTTCACGACACATATACCTATATATATGCCGGTATCAGAGAAGTATTTATTTATTTAGTCATGTATGGTCCAGGGCTGAAATCGTGTAAAACAGCACCAGTGTTGCACAATGCGGCTTTATGGCAATGCTGCAGTAGTTGAAGGGAAAAAATGTTTATCTCTAGGCATCTGTCCCGCGCCAATGCGTGGTGCTGCGGGGGCCAATCTGGGGTGGGAGGAATAGCGATGTAGCGCAGAGCGAGGTCGCTGCCCCGACCCGGCATCACGCAAATATTTTGCTGCGCAGCCGAGACAGGCGCCCGTCGGTGCAGGGCATGC
Organism: Tetraselmis striata; assembly: GCA_006384855.1. Lineage (NCBI taxonomy): Eukaryota > Viridiplantae > Chlorophyta > Chlorodendrophyceae > Chlorodendrales > Chlorodendraceae > Tetraselmis > Tetraselmis striata. The sequence continues at coordinate 5,566 of VCJN01000064.1, read as the reverse complement.
CACAGGCCACTGGATGTGGGGTGTGGAAACTAAAATATCACGGTTCATATCCGTCTTTACGACCGTAGCAGTGGAGCAGAGAGTGTGGGGCTTACGTCCGCAGATATGCCCATCTGTATATGGTTTCTAAAGGTGGTTATACCGCATATCATACCTTACCATGCTGAGCTTTGTGCGCATGACCTGTGCCAAAACTCTGGAAGAGTCATGCACAACTCTGGCCCGGACGGCATTACTCGTGCCAGAGGATCACCGGGCAGCATGTCATGGCGTTGGAATATCTACCTTGGCTAGTGGGCCGGTTGAGGTCCTGTAGGGCGGTTATGGTCTCCTTGCGTGACATGGTGATACACTGTATATCCATGGTCTGTGCATTGAGTATACGCTCACAGCCGGGGTGTAGAGCCTGGGCTGAGACACTCGGCCGAGTCCAGCTACCCCCCAATCGTCCAGTTGTATCATACCACGACTGTTTTAAGCGTCCACCGCACGTGACACCGATCTGTTTGAGCATAAATGATGGTCGATGGCGTGCCTCATGGATTCTGCCTGACCCGTCTTGCGCTCGCTATCTGCCCTGGCGCATCCTGGTGCTGGCGGAGTGGGACCTAGGCAACATTCAGCAGGCAGCATTACTGGCCAAGGATGTCAGCGGTGTGGAGATCAGGACGGAGCCTCCTGCTGGACTCACCATGTATCATAAATCCCTACCCAGTGGCTCTACATTTGCTCTCGTCTCCCCCTACGTCTTGTGCCGCACCAGGATGTGGTGTGGCCTCAATTCCCAGCATCTACAATGGAATGTCATAAATCTTGCTGGCATCTGGCAGCAGTTGCCATACATCATGTGGCCCGCTTTGCTGGCGTTGTTTGAGCTGCCGCTGTGAAAAAATCGCGGCAGCGCCGCTGATTCCTGGATGCGCCAAACCAACTTCAGACCAATCAAATCAAGGTCAACCCCTGCACTGTATGCAGCATCCGCAGAGCATTCATTGACGTTTCACTGAATTGTCTTTACGTATGAAAATGATTACATTCACTTGCGTGATAGCTGCTGATGACAGCTCGGCTCAATCTACGATATAAGCACATCAGCGACAACTGCATAATGGTCAGACGCAGAGGTCACTCTGCTGGAGTTTGAATGCGCCACCAGCTGTTTGCATTCAACATCTGAAGCTTTCACTGTGAGATGCCTGCATACTGGTGAGATGAAGATGTGGTCGCATCTCTGCGGCGTGCAGTTCTCGTGGACTCCATTCAAGTTCAGCGCATTCTTGGGATCCCAGGTGATCCCGCCAGACGCATCTTCTCCATTTGCTTCCACCCATGCATCCCTCCAACCAGCAGAAATGAGAGCAAAGTAGTTGTCAGGTGCTGCCTGTGGCCCAGCATTGAGATCCCCCACGATGAAGATTGCCTTGCTGCCGCATGCCTCTGCGGAAGCGGCAGCGTCAAGGGCCTCCTGCACTTGTGCCCCTCGCGTCTTGATTGCTGCAGCGCCCACTGGATACAGCCCAGCTGTGAGATGGGTGTTGATCATGGTGCAAACACCGACGCCGGGAACCAGAACATGGACCATCAACATTGCCTTGGTCGCAAGAAGTTGTTCCACAAGAGCTGCATGCTTGTGGCGCAGCAGAGTTGCATCAAGGATCTCGTAGCGCGAAAAAACAGCAAGGCCATTGTGGAATCGAAGACGACCACCTGTCATGCAACATGAGGAGGTATGCATGGCGCCAGAGACGCCGTCAGCACACTTGTGTTACATGATACCATGACTTCAATATAATTGTGTGTGTGTGTGTGTGTGTGTGGCCAGGCTGGATGCACACTATGTTAGGTGAAAGGGGTCCTACATGGCCGTACCTGTATCCACTCTTGCATGGTACGGGTATGCTTCGCGAAGTGCGGCTGCAAGCTCCTGGAAATGCGCCATCTCGTAGCATTCCTGTCACATTTCCACACTGCACACTCGCGAATTGCCGATTGACAGAGTGATGTACGTTCATGCATCATCAAGAATGAATGCATAATTAGTAGCTTCACTTAGTAGTAGTTCTGAGGTTGCCAGTGTCATAATGTCATCTATGTCACTGTATCAAAAATAGCCTTGTCACTGGCTAGTACAACCGCTGACAACTGCCTTGTCTGCTGGGGTGATCTCAATCACTATAGTGGTATCGACAACTCATCACCGACGCGGCATAGTGATGGGCGAAAGCAGGGTTGATAGACATGCATCCGATTATCCGAACAGCAAAAATAGCTTTCCATGCTATCAGTAATGAATTTTGACACGGGATGACATGTGAAAGTTTGAGCACGTAGCGGTAACATGGGCGGTATTACTTTGTGGTATGCCTTGAAATTGTTTGTAAACACTCCAATGATGCAAATACAATACTATTATAAATATGCCGAAGTTAGAGTCGAATAACAAGGTCTTTGTGGACCGAAACTTGCCATTGTGAGCCATGGAATCAATTCACTGTGGTATCTGTCTCTAAATTGTATAGGGCTATACTCTGATCGGCGACCATCCGACCGGCGATGCGAACCTATCGTGGGTGTTCAGCGCGTCATCTCCCTTAACTTGATGGGGGTACCGCGCAAAATCGCCAGAATGTCGCCGGAGTGAGATCATAATGTTGAATATAGTCTCAGTCTATTGGAGTACTGATATCATTATTACTCGTGCGATCCAAGGTTGTTTTATTCGAGATATTGGGTTGAGCTACGAATTGTTATTTCCAAAAACTTGCAACATGGTATGTTGACTGCCATCGAAGAGGGCAAGGACTTACTTGCAGGCAAATAATATCGGCCTTCGTATCCAGAATCACGGGTGCCACTTGTGCCTTTCGACCATCGACGTATGGCGGGTTTTCAAATAGAGCTCGACCACCGGGAGCGCGCCACGCAAGAAGACCGACGTTGTAGGTCAGCACGCGCAATGTTCGGGAATGTTTTGACACTGCTGCCTCTTCAGCCTTTACAACACCAGGTTGAACCGCAGGAGCGACATGCGCAGCAGTGCTGTCTGGGACTTTGGTGCCAATAAGGTCAGGCTGGTGGGTTGCGGTTTCGCCGTTGCAGTGGCCGAATTGTGTAACAGTCTCGTTGAGGCGAGATCCTGCGTCGGAACAGGGGAACAACGACGTGATAGTCACGCCCCGCGCCACCAGACACTGCTGTACGGCAGAGACACCAGTGCCCGCCCGTGTTCGCTATTCGACTCGCCACCATAATGTATACAGCTTGAATCGAGATAGCAGTAGTTGATATTACGATGATGTGCAAATTCAGGAGTTTGCATTCAAAACTGATCTTCGCTCGCCAGATTATATGTACGGCATGTTACTTATTACTTCCTACTTATGCTAGAAGCTATCGAGACTACAGGCGACTTACTCTTTCCAAGTTGTTTTTTCTCGGTAGTGCTGATAGGGGGGAGAGTGACAGCATACTGTTTTCCACCAGCGATTCCCTGCCGCCCATGTTTACTGCTGGGCATATTTGGTGGCGCGTCCTTGGAATCCATTCAACTCGCGATCAACTGAGATTGCGGGCCGTACGCAGGCGTCCAGCGATAGATACGAGAGTCGTCTGTCTAACCTGTACTGATGCCCCGGCTACGAGAAGGAAATTCCTGTACTCGCGCTAGCACGCCAGAAGTTGTGTTAGCGCGTAGATAGTCTGGCAACCATCGAGCGCTGCTTTTCACCACCACATCCTAACGAATGAAGCCTTTTTGTTCTTTGAGACAGCCGCATATGCCAGGTGACGACTAAAACAGAAATACGCTCCGCCGCCGAGTATAGCGCTACGATATGATCCTTACCATGCTCATGAAGACATTTTAAAATACTTTTAATGTACGTACTGCACACAGCATGGGCCAACATGCTCGGATATATTCAGCATACAGTCGCTACATACTATATAAAATAAGGATTACCCGGTTCTCGTAAGCCCTCGGGCGGGGCGCGCGCAGATATTCCCTTATCCCGTTCTGTTGAGTGGCCGAAATTCGACACCGGTGCGACCTGCGTTCTATAAAGTACTGGAATCCGGAGCAGTCAAACCTGAAATGCAATGAGTCGACCTGCGTGGAAGTTTATCGATAGTTATCCGGTACTATAGAGATTTATTTACGAAATTTAGAGCGGGGGGTGCCTGCATGTCTGCCTTCTCGCTCACGTTCGGCGACGCAGCCTCGGTTTATTCATCATTTTTGGTGTGACCAGGCAAAAATCCTTGCAGGTAATTCTCCTCTAGTAATTCCCGGACGATGTCAGTATAAATAGTCATATATGGTGTACGGGTACAGGCAATATAATGGATAGATTATTACTCGTATTTCAATACGGCGTATAAAAAAAGGTGACAATCGTACTGGACAGTGGGGTAGCGACCAGGAGCGAGTGTACGTACAAAAATAAATACTTGATGCACACCATGGTACAGCAGAGACGTCTTTTTTTCCACGCCTTTCTTCACTGGCAACCCGCATTATTACCCATCTCGACTCAGCAATTAATCGAGCTTTTCCGGCATTTCTGCCCCTCCGTGCCCAACCCGAGCTACTGCTAGCCTTGGTCGGCCATTTCTGGGGGTTTTTTTGGTTATTATACAGCGATGACACAGTACGAAGCCTCTATAGTTGCTATCTGTATACGCCATCTATTTACGAACTAGTCGCTACAAGTGTACAAGAATATAATATGCGACTCGATGAACCGTATACGTACAGGGATGAGGGCCCCGCCTCCTTTTCTCATAGCGGCGAAGCCCCTGTACTTCGTACTTATAGTACTAAAACAGTGTATATTGTCGCGATATTACGGTAGTTTGCACGAACCAGTTTCTTCTTTTAAAATAACAACAACCGCGGTGTTATTGAACCGTTGATACAATGTGATGTTGATGCGGGACGACGACGATGTGCAACTCGTAGTATCATCGTGCGTATGCAGGCGGTGCAGATGCTCGTTAGTGTTGCTGGGGCAATCACGCAACTGCAATATATCTTCAGCCTCCGGGCGCCCCCTGCACTAAATCATACATGATTTGAAATAAATACGCGGATATATTGTTGTCGCTAACAATTATTACTGCTTTATCCCTCAGCTAGTACATTCTACGACCGGCGTGAACTTTTGCCTGTGTGTAGTCGATACTCGCGTAGGATTAGTAGCGACAAGGTCGATCGACGATTCAGTATTAACGCATGCATCATGTATTAATTTGTCAAGCAATTCCTTAGGATTATTCCAATATTCCATGGGAATCCAGGACGAAGAAACCCTCACCGTACGGGCGTGCGATCCGCCGAAACGCAGAATACCTGTATAAACTTGCACATCGCAGCGAATTGCGTGGCTATACGCAGGAAGGCGAAAGCCCTAGTGGCGAATATATTCATTCAGCATTCTCGGTGATCTCAACATATCATATATCATTGTGTCGTCACGCTCTGCTCGTGCGCAATCGCTTCCGGTCATAGTAGTTTGTTAAACGGCTATAAATCGTACTAAATTCTCTGTGTGAGATGGATATATAC